>PVLA01012885.1:0-40876 GCA_004027455.1 Hydrochoerus hydrochaeris | reverse complement strand
GGCAGGGCGGCAGGGCTTCATTTATTTGCTTCCTGCATCCAGCCACTCAGAGCACCTGGCCAGGGGGCTAAAGAGCGAGGGCTGTGAGGAGGGTGGTGACAGTGATGGGCTGGGCATCGGGAAGAATGACCACTGTGACACACAGCAGGGTCGCCCCTCCAAGGGAGTTTTGTGAGGCCCTTAAGAAACACACCTCACCAGGACGCTAAGACATAGGATTTTAAGGCGTTTCATCTCAGTGAGTTACACTGAAAGCGTAATGTCTTTGATATCCAATGTTATTTAAAACAAAAAATGCTTTTCTAGCTCACACTTCAATATGTTATTCTGTTTTCATTTATTAAAATCGGCGACTTACATTTTTATGTATTCTGGGCCTATTATTTGCTTTCCACATCTGAATTTTCCCTTTAAACAAGGTTAGTCCTTTAATGATTTTACCGTCTGGTGATCCTGCGGTTTCCTTAGCCTGTGTGCCTTTGCATGTTGGCAACCCCAGCTTCTCACGTTCACTCCATTTCATGGTTCTTAATTATTTTTTATTTCTCTATATGTTTGTTTTTAGCCATTTGTTTTTTGAAATCCTCATAATATTTTTGGTTATTTTATGATACTTTAAGTTTTGTTATCTCTTATGCATTGAAATTTTCTAACTATTCTACTTAAAATTTTTAAATTTCAGGAACTTTTAAACTAGAATTTTCTTCAATTTCTTAGAATAGTAAGTTTCTGACATGTATTTGTTCTATGATTTGTAACACAATAGGAACTAAACAATTGCACTTCCAAGATGCTAACTGAGGATACATTTTCAGAGTTACAAGCAGTTCATCAGCTGAGCTGGGTGACACACGCCTGTCATCCCTGCACTCAGGAGGTTGAGACAGGAGGACCATGAGTTGGAGGCCAGCCTGGGGTACAAAGTTAGTACCCCCGACCCTAGAGTCTGCACCCTAGACTATAAACTACAGAGTTAGCACTGTAGACTATCAACTACACACACAGAGAGAAAGACCTGGCCCCCAGAAGAGCAGGTCACCGCGTCGGCTAAGTGCACGTGTGCGGAGACACTCTGTTGAGGCAGGCAGGAGCCACACAATGCACACGCTGAGGGAAGAGGGAGGCGAGCGCTTCGTGGTTCCTGGTGAATTCAGTGCTACCCACGCCCTCTGAAGTGACCTAGATCACCGAGCATCTTTTATTTTGGTGTCTTATCTTACCATGTCTGGGACATTGTCCATTGCTCAGGCAGCCGTAACCCTCAGCTCTCATAGGTGGAGCAGCTCCGATAGAAAGCGACACATGTGACTTAAACCGGCTAAGTTCAAGCAAAATTAGGGGCATATGCTTGGTGCGTGAATGCCTGTTTATCGCTTCTTTTTTGTCTATTTACTTTCGTTCTTTTTCCTCCACTTTAAATCACTGCCATGAACTCTCTTCTCTTTCTTTCTCTTTGATGGTGTAGCTGGCGAGACGGGGACAGGTTAGGCCCAGAGCAGTCACACAGCTTCCTCCCAGCGACGCAGGTCTCTGCTTCCTGCCCGTTAAGAGCATCCAGACGTCAGCTACCAGGCAGCATTAACACACCTACTAATAAGCAGCAGCGGCCTGGAGCGTGGCTTGGAAAATGCCAGCGTAAATCTCTCTTACATCTCAACTTTTCAAGTGCCACGGCCTTGTTATTCCAAAGTAACCTTGCCTGGACTTTTCAAGGAAGAATTGGTTTCTGTAGACAAATCTAATTATACTCACCAATGTGAAGAAGATTTATTGACCTGCAGTGACTTAACTGAAAATTTAATTCTATTAATTATTCTTGCAATATTTTGTGCTAATCATTTTCTGTTTTAGTAAAGTTGGATTGTTTCCTAAATTTATCTTTTTATTAATTTAAAGAAATTTAGAATAAAAATATGCAAAACTGATTCCATTATTTATGAAAGATTTACATTACAAAGGTTAAAAATGATATGAAACAAATTAATCACTCTTATAAATCCATGAAAAATAATTTCTGATACTGATGGGTAGTGATATGTTTTTCTAAGTGGAAAAAAATATTCAATATTAAGATTTATTTAAGTAATTAATCTAAACATTTGATATAATTCTGATTATTTTGTTAACTATTTAAAATAATTTTGCTCTACTTCTTTAAAAATGGTGCTTTAAATATAAATTTAACATGGGTAGAAGATAGATGCTAAATCTGACCAAAGGAAAGATGAAAAAAGTGAAATAAGATAGAACCATCTGCATCTTCCCCAAATAATGTTACTTATTTTTTAAAATATACTGAGTATTTAGGATGAAACAGTATTTTATTACCTTCTGTATTTTTTTTTAGACTTCAAAAGCATCTACTTTATAAGTACATGGTCTTTTTAGGCAACTAAAGTAAAATAAAATTTTAAAATACTAATAATTACAGTCCACATCTCTTAATACCAAAAACTAAATCTGTTTTTTGCTTTCAACATTGTGTGTATTAACACAATAATGTTTCTAATGTAATAAAATACAGGAAAAGGTGGTGCCTCCTGTTCCAAGTTGTGCATGGCCTTGCGCCTGCTACTCCTGCTGGCGACTACCATGGCGGGGAGGCATCTGTTTCTAACTTCACCTTGTACAAACTAACTGGAACAAGTGTCCAGACATATTCTTAGCAAGTTTTATTTCTCCAGAAGTTATCTGTACCCTGAGTGAATGTTCTGGTTCATACCTAGGCCTCCCCCCAAGCCTCGCGCGCTCATAGGTAGGGCTTTGGGGAAGAGACTGATTTCGGGGCGTGATAACCATCCATGGGTGAGTCCCCGCTGTGTCTGTCACTGCACTGGGGGTGAAGCCTGGTTGAAGGAGGTTGGTCGCTCAGGCTGTGGCCTGGAAGAGTCTGCCTCCCTCCTTCTCCCGTGATTTCTGTCTCCTCGTTGTCCTGCCGTGGACTGTTTCTCCTCTGCCACCCCACCCTGCCCCAGAACCAAGTGACTGCAGACTCTGCAATCTGTGAGCCAAATAAACCTCTCCTTGTTTAACTCATGAGGTCAGGTTTTATGAGAAAGTACCTAGACAATGGCTCAGGCAGTCTGCTATTCTAACACCAATCTTTAGACACTTATCAGTCCAATTATTTAACTATAGGACGAACAAAAACTGTGTGGTTTTTGTTAATTCTTGTAAGATAATAGGAAATATAAAACCAATTTTATCAAACGTATTCAAAATTTTTTTCAGCTTGTGGTAGTTTTTCAAACACTCAATACAAAATGCAATATTACAATCTAGCTAGCAGCGTCCAGTCTCTTTCTGAAGTCCTTTTGCATTGTCACCTTCCTTTGAATGACACACTTTACACTGTTGTGCTGGCCTTTCCTTTTTTTCTGCAGGTGGAGAAAGTCAGTGAACCATCTACCCACTACACACAATGGGACGACTCCGTGATGGACGTCCTGGTTGGCACTTCGCTGCCCTTGATTTTGCAAGGATTTGGTTCATCAGAACTTTTATACATTGTAAGTGACATTTGAACTGCCTTGTTTGATAAATAGCAAGCGTATCCCACATCGTTCGGTCAGGAGGGTACAGGAGTACATTGTGAAAATAATTCCTCGAGTTTTGATTACACAGAGCCTTGTCAGATGTTGATCAACTCTGTCAACACCATGATCACTCTTATAATCAATGGCCACTGCTGGGCTTCTTTAAATTTTCATTTCTTTTTTCCAGTTCTGTCATTTCTGTCATTATGAATAGTAGACAAGAAGTCTTTTTGGCTTTTCATTTCATAATACAGACATTACCCTCTCTGATATGCTTACATTTTTCCAACTTTAGATTTTTCTTCTGCAGTTCTTTTGGCACTTCTTTATTATTCATTCTCATTGTCTCAAAATTGTACATTTTTATTGTAAAATATAATCATTGAGTTCTGGAGAAGTATAAAAAGTATATCTAATGTACTTACAATAAGAGTTTTTTATGGACTGTATCACATGTAGTTTTTTCACAAATAAAATATAAACATAAATTATTAAAATAAGATAACCAGGACTTATTGTTAGGTTTCACCATCAAAAAACATCAAAGGTGACTATGATGTTTTAAACAAAAATATTCAAAAATAGTCAACATGAAACAAGCAGACGTGTGAGTGTATCTCCTGCAAGCAGAATTGACGCTGCCCAAGCCATGCTGAGAATTCTCAGCACATAAACAATGCATGGCCTGAGTAACACTCAGGGTGAGCTAGTAAGTGGTTAAAAACATGGGCAACCTCATCACGGCTGGTGGCTTTATCAGCAGAAATCATTATAAGATGAGTCTTAGCAAGCCCACTACTCAAGACCAGCTTATTTTTCTCTTAGCACTTGAAAGATTTTGCAGTTGATAGGAATGGTTGTGAGAAATACTAGTGTTTGAAAATGAAATTTAAAAACTGATAAGTAATTTATCATTATTAATAATAGTCAATTTAACAATGTAAAAATGTAAAAAAAAGTATGTAAAAAATGTAATGTGAAATTTTAGATGAAAACATTGTACCATGTGTTTTATTTCTCTTAGCCCCAAAAATTCCAGTTGTAACAGTAAACACTTTTAAATAAAATAGATACAGGAAATAAAGGTAGAGAATTGTCAAAAAATACTGAGTTTTAAATCCTACAAAGGCTAAGCCACGCATTGTGGCTCTTGCCTATAATTCCAGCTACTAGATAGGCTGATACAGAAGGGTCTCAAGTTGAAGTCCAGCCTGTGCAATTTAGCAATTTAGTAAGATCTTGCCCTAAAAAAACTGAAATGAAGGCAAATAATTATTTAATGATATGCTACAGAATTGAGGACTAAAATAAGGTTGATAACATTAATCCAAATAGAATGATTCAAATTATTTTATGGAAAAATTGTTTAAAAATAAACCCTTAAACATAACCATGCATTTCCTGAAACTGATTATAAACAAGTACACACATATATGTTGATATGATGCTAAGTGATATGAAGACACATGATATGTGATTCATAAGTATATGGATAAATAGTGTGTCTACTGGCAATGTCATCATGTTGTGGCAGTTCTTTTCAAGTCTCTCAGTTTCTCTTTTTCTGAAAATCATTAAGGTATCTTAAATAAAAAGCAGACTTCATTGTGTTTCTCTAAAGGGAAAGTTGAAAGCAAGGTCTCAATATCCCTAGGGGAAAATGTAATCACATAGCTCTTTTAAGTAATGTGCACAATACCCCAGCTGAAGTAGGGAAGAAAGCCAGTATTTCAGCACAAGTTGACAAAATCACACTACTCTTCCTCAGTGGGAACTACCCTTCCAGTTCTTGGTCTTTGTGGAAAATCCTTGTTACTGATCTGCCCGGCCAACTACAGCCTCTCACATTTCCTGTTTTATAGCCATTCTGCTGGTTGCGGGTACAGATCACCCTTCCAATTGGTTGTTTGTGTAATATAATTACCTATTCATTTTTAAAATTTCTTTTTCTATCTCATTACCACTGATTATGGTTTGTGTTTATTTATAAAGCATTTCTAAGCAAGAAACCAAGCTACTTTCAAGTATCACAAAATCTATCTACTTAGGAATCAGTTCTTCCCCTTTGAAAGAATTCTAATTTCAGTGTGCTTACAGCTTTCATTTAAAAATAATTTAGTATACTAGTACGAGAAATAAATTTAAAAAAACTTGAGTTGTCACCTGTAGTAGGCATCACAACAAGCACCTAGGAGCTCCCGGGGTTGCAGGGCACAGAGCGGGGTGAGTCGGGGTGACGTGTACATGCAGACATGGTGCCAGCAGGGGAGGGAAGCTGTGCTGTCTCTGTGGACCAGGCACAAGGGCTCTGCTGGTCCTTTCCTTCGGATCCCTGGTGCTACGCACTGCAGACTGCACCATGCAGACCCCAGCTCCTTCAGAATTTCCGAAAGATGTGCTCTGCTTCGACTAAGAGATTCTGAGACAAAATAATCCAAACTTGATACATTAATGAATTTGTACTTAAAGTGGCAAGTATCTTGTCTGAGACATGTAACTATAAATGAATATTTAAGAAAGAAATTCTCATTTCCCCATTATAATCTGCATCCTAGAGTATATTACCTATCAATTCAGGAGACTGCATTATATGATTTGAAAACTTAGCTGTTATGATTATGTGCCCAGACAATATGAAATGCCAAATTAATGTTTTATTGAAAATAGGCTATTAAGAAAAGTTTTTCATAAAGTAATACCTATTTTTCAAGATAATGTGCATCCCAAGTATAACATTAAAATTCTTATTCATATGCATCCTCTGTCTTTGTCTCTCTTTGGAAATTGAGTCGCAGAGCTGGCCTTGGGATGATGAGAAGCATAAAAGCACATCATCAATCTGTCTTGGGCTCATTTTCATTTTAAGGTATCTATTAGATACTCTGCTGTCAGAATAGAGACAGTAAGATAAGTCATAACCTTGCCATATTTCTCTAAAGGTTTTAAAAGCTTCTGTTGTTTTACTGACAATATCCATAGATTCAATGATTCACACCACAGATAAAATTCCTATCATGTGTCAGGAACTCCTCTGAGGGCTGGGATACAGCAGTGAACACAGCACATAAAGCTCCTCTTCCCGTGGAGCTTTGCTCTTCATTGGGAAAGGTGAGGAGCATAATAAATAAGCAACAAACTCCTCCATGTAAAATGCCGATGAAAATGTCAATACAGCAATGAACTAATTTAAAGGACAAGCGACTATCTAGGCAGAGTAGGGTGACAAGAGATGCCAGGCAGGTACACTGAAATAGTTCAGATCATCCAGGGAAGTGACGGTGAACCTTTTACAGACCGAGTGCCCAAACTGCAAGCCAAAACCCACGTAATTATCACAAAGTGCCAACACTGCAGTCAGAACTGAATGCCGAGGTCTGCATTTATAAAAAACAATGAATACATTCACATCTTATGTGAATGATACAGAGAGAAACGATATAGGGGCTCTGGGTTTGCCGCCACTGACTGGGGAGGCAGGAGCGTAGCTCAGTGGGGAGCGTGTGTTCAAGCGTCTAGGAGACAAGGCATTTCATTTCCAGCACAAAGAAGAAAGATAAGGAAAGTAGTAGAGAAGGGAGAGAGAGAGGGAGAGCAGGGAAGGGGAGGAAGTAGGGTTAGTCATTCTAAAGAGATTATACCAACAGGAAAACAAAGCTAACAAACAAAGCCAGAGGGTGCAGAGGCTCAGCAGAAGCACATCGGACAGGCACAGCTTTAGTTGGGTTTCAGTGCATGAAGGTTCAAAAAGGGGGTACCTCCGTGGGCAGGAAGTGAAAGGGGCAGCAGGATGGAAAATGGAGGGTGGAGGCGAGCCGGGCTGCAGGGTTCCAGGAGGTTCTGGTTTCATGAGAAAGGGAGGGATTTACCAGTACGTCTTGGAACAGGTTTTAGACGCCTCAGAAAGTAAAGCTAGAGTGCTCTTTTGTGCTACTTAATTTTCTTATGCACCTATGTAAATTATTTTAGGCAGAGCTAAAGACTGAATCCTGGGCCCTCATGCTTTGACGTGTTAATTTGAAGGTCAAATGTTCATTTTTGAGTTTTTTAATAGTGTGATGGTGTCCTACTCTCCTACTAGGAAAAGATTTAATAAATTGGGGCCGTTTCTCCAATTCCAGCACAGATCTGAGCAGCTTTTACTTACTGAGACTGAACCAAGCCTCTCTGACATAAATAGCAGATGGATTCTGCTGCATGCACATGAAATGCAGAAGAGGGCAAATCGGGCAATGCTGGTAGTAATCAAACTAACAGATCCCAGTAAATTCCCCATTCAAAAACAACATCCAATCAAAGAAGAGGCTTATAGAGGCTTTGAGCCTCTCATAGAGAGATTTCCCAGAAATGGCCTTCTGCAGCCTTCTCTGTCCTCTGATTCTCTCCACAGGAAAGCCCATGGGAGAGTATCAGATGGTAAAATACCTCCGCCTTGTCAACATGGCTGCAATTGCAGTCTACCCTCTGGAGGCAGATCCATTATGCCCCTCTCGGAAACTCCAGGCGATACAAACTGCTTCTTAGTCTTGGACCTGTTTTTTCTTCTTTTTTATTTCTCTACAGACTCCCAGTTCATGCTTGCTTGCATGGGAAAATCCCATTTCAAAGGAAAAACAATATACAAGGACAATTCTTCTAAAGGGCTTTAGAGGTAGCCCCTGTCTTTTAGTTGGGCTCTAGAAAAGGGTTTAAGGTTCACAGAGCTATACCAAGGACTGTCCTCCAGTGTATAAATAATGTTTTCTAACACGCAGCCTAATTTGAGAGCTGTCCAATCATAATTCTGCTCGATGAATATTCTACACAAGAAAGGACAGGAAGCCTGAAAGGAAAAGTCTCAGGTACCCCTCTGCATAGTCCAGTACTGGGATATGTGCTTCCACCCAGAAAGACAGCTGTCCAGGGACCCACTCAAGCTGTCAGTGACCTTCAGCCCAGTCACAAAACAACAGCTTCCTTCCTTCTGGAAATAAGCGGCTTCTGCTGAATCTTGACACCTGGTTTTGGGCCAACTGCAAAGCTCTCCTGTCAAAGGCCCTGTGTTTATGCTCTATCAATGGCCAGAAGTGACTGACAATACCTTTTGTGAGCTAAAACATGCCTTCAGTTAGGCTCTAACACTAGGAACATCTGATTTAAGAAAACCCTTTTCCTAGTCATATCAGAAGAGAGAAGAATTTCTTTGCATCTTTTGAACCAAAAACTAGGGCAGGAATCACACTCAGTTGTATACTTTTTTAGATGGAGTAGCTGATAGATGATCGTTGTCTTAGCTACTTTTCACTGCTGAAACAAAATACCCAATACCCACAAGTCAAAGGTGGAAAGTTTTATTTTACCTCACAGTTTGTAGAGGTTTCAGCGCATAGTTTATTGACTCCAAGGTAAAGTGGAATGACGAAGGGGCTTTACAGAGGAGAAATAGTCAATGGTATGCCTAGGAAGCCAGAAAACTGCAAAAACAAATAAACAAATACATAAATTTTAAAAATAAACAAACAAAACAAAAAACAAACAGCAGAAAGCCTCCCTCTCCCTTATATACTATCCAGGCTTGCAGTGTTGCAACCAAAACACAAGGTGGGGCTTCCCCTTATTTTTACGCAGAACTACACTAAATCAATCAGTGGACTAATTTAGTAATCACACATCCTCAATCCCAGCGTCACATACCCTAGATCCAGCCATCTCTGAAAAGCCCCACCTATGACCACGTGAGGTTTTGGAGGGTCACCTAAGGCCAGTTCATAACAGCCACCTAGCCTGAGGTCAATTACAATTACAGTTGGGTGAATGGAAGCCACACAACTAATTTTGGGACAAAGCTAGAAGTCTTCATTCCCTCCAAGTCTGGGCTATTCTTGAAACAAAAGTTTACTCGTAATTGACGGGAGATAGCTCACCAGCATCAGGCCACACTTCAACACACCCCTCAGGTTATCATCAAGGCCTACACTACTCTTAATCTTGCCTCAGTGACATCTACAGTTCTAGATTAGCCATCCTGTGAAGAGGGGATTTCTCAGGTATATGCAAGCAGGAAGGGCACTAGTGGTCTACCCCTCCAAGACCCAGAGCTGCTGCAGTTCACTGATGAAGTTGCTTTGACCAAGAAGGTCATCAAAAGGCAGAATATGTGGCTGTTTGTCCTAAAGAGGTCACTGTAGTTAAACCCCTTCCCCAGGGTCCTGTGCTTAAATACGAATCACAACCCTTTCCCAGGTATTGATATTAAGAAAAGGCAGAGATTAAATATTTACACAGATTCCAGATATGTTTTTCTAGTGCTACACACAACAAGGTGGAAATAAATGACTTGCTAAGAAGTAAACAATCACCGATAAAGCACAAACAAGAAATTCTACAGCTTCTGGAGCTAGTCTCTCTCTCCATCAGGACACTGTCTGCATTTGAAGGAACACCAAAGAGACCTGCCCAAAGTCCCTGGGAAATCGAAAGGCTGATAAAAAAGCATAAGGGGCAGCCTCCCAGTCCCTCAAATCCCTAGCCTTATTCCAAGCTCTTGAGGAACCATTAAAACCATTCTACAGGGCCACGGGAGATAAACGGACACCTTGTCAAAGGACAAGGTGACATTAGAAGGGCCTTTAGAGCAATTTGGGAAACAAACTAGTCATTCCCCAAGGGACACAATGGAAATGTACCAAACTTCATGATTCTGTCCATATGGTAACCTTTCAAGATAGACCAAAAAGCATTCTAACCTGATCCTTCTCTGGCTCTTCAACCTAGTAATAAAATTTGATGTCAGACCAAGTGAATTTTTGATAGGAAAACTATCCCAAGGCTTTATTTGCATTAGGGAGAATCCAATCCAGGAATTTCCGGTGCAATGGGCCCCTTCCTTTACCTAGGGCTACTGTGAGTCTGTTTATCAACACCAGTGTGGACCTCTTTCCAGTTTGCAGTAAACCTACATCCCTGCCACTTTTACTGAGTGTCATGTCCATTTCTTTGCTCAGGACATCAATAACCTGGAAAGAATTTCCCAAGGACTCGCCATTCCGTAACCCAAGGATATCTGCCTTACAATCTCTTGAGATCGCACAGGAATTTCTTACAGTCCTTATACATCAGGCTAACATTAACGGGAGGGGGCAGAAAATAATACTCATTTGTTCATACATGTGTTGCTTATCTAACATGTGCTGCTGACTCCTGTACCCATTTTGTATTATAAAAGACAAGAACATAAACATGTTTAGGACATAGTCCTTACCCTGGTAGCTTTTAATAGATCAAGTGGATTGTTCAACATTTCTCATTTTCCATGTGCTAACACTGTACTAGGAATTAGAAAACAAACAGGGCTGAGGCATGGGCATGGCTGGAGGAATTCACTGTTTTCTGACTCTGTTTAAAACATCTAAACTACAGCCCAATAGGCAA
This sequence comes from Hydrochoerus hydrochaeris, assembly GCA_004027455.1. NCBI lineage: Eukaryota > Metazoa > Chordata > Mammalia > Rodentia > Hydrochaeridae > Hydrochoerus > Hydrochoerus hydrochaeris. Next base: position 29,933 of record PVLA01012885.1, on the reverse strand, counting down.
CATTTTAGCTAGCTGTGGTTGGACACGTCTGTGGGGTGTTTCCACAGAGAAAAACTGAATGAAATAATTTTATTTTGTCTGCTTAACCACATTAATTCTGTATCAGAAAACATACTTTTACACACAGGACAGACTCCAAAGCATTAAGTTGACATTTTATGCTCTTACAGCAAAAACAACATTTAACAATTATTAACATTAAATAGACTTCTTGTTTTAGTTCCAAAATATAAATAGCTTGTAAATCATTCCAATTCCCAAATAGAAAAAAAAAAAAAAAAGCTAATCTAACTAGAAATCAGCTATTCTTAGATCCATCCCAGTTGAGATTAGATCGTAAACTACTTCACTGACAAGAGGAAAGACAGAGAGACATGACCCAGACCAGCTCAGTGACAGCAAAGCCCCTGAAAACTCAGGCTAGAGGGAACACTTTCAGCTGAGGATGAACTGCTGGAAGACTCAGAAGGCTTAGCCGGAGAGTTAAATGCTGCCGTGGGCACAGATTTAGCGCCCTGACGATTCACCTGGGATTTGTGGCCACAAGCCTCCCAGGCTCTCACAGTGGAGACAGAAGAAAAATTCCCCTTTGCCTCTGAGTAAGCACAGGGTAAGAGTAAGCACCTCTTAGTTATGCCCAGGTTAAGGTAACCACCTTGATGAACCCTAGGAATTCCAGAGAATCCCTCCTAACAGTGAACCTCTCAAAGGGACACTCGGCCTTCTCTGGCCTGGTTCCAGGAAGGGCAGTGGGTAAGGCTAGCATCAGCAGCCCCTGACTCGCTAAATAGAGAAATCACTAAAAGGACTAAGAAATGCTTCTAAAGGTCACAGCCTAAGGAGTGAGTCCAATTAAAAAACAAACTCAGGTTTGGTCAGAAGGTTACCGAAAGCTTCCTTTTACAACACCTTATCGCAGGGTGAGAAAAGCTCCCCTATAATGGCAGTGGATTACAACTGCAAGGACTGTAAAACAGACTTTCAAAGAAGATCTTAGGGAGAGCCAGAGACAAAGGGAAGAAAAACTAACAAAGAGACTATAGGAATTTAAAACTCTGGAGTCAAACTGGCCAGACTCTAAACATTGTCCATTTCTTATCCAGGTTAATATGAAATGTCATGTTAAAAGCCTGATTATTTGAGTTCCTATTACCAGATACATCATTTCCAGCTATCAATAAAAAGTAACAAATCATGCTAAAAGGCAAGCAAAAGCCAGTTGGAAGGGATAAAGTAAGGAACAGAACAAAAATTTAGAGGAACAGAGAAACTGAAATAACTACGGCAGTACTATGGTAAGGCTCTAATGGTCAAACCAGATAACATGGAAGAACTCTGGCCAACGTAAACACAGAGCAGGGCATTGTGGGAGGGTCAAGAGGAAAGGGGAGAAACCAAATGTGTGGTGCTAAAGGTGAGGGGTGGCTGTGATGTGCTCCTCAGTAGGCTGGGCACAGCTGGGAGAAGAGTCCCCGAGCTTGGAGACTGCTCCATGCAACTTTTCCTAATGAAACGCAGAATCAGAGACTGGTGAAGCTGAAAAAATTAAACCCCCAGTGCATTATCAGTAGCTGACAGACAAGCAAGCAGGAAAATGAGTGAGAGTATTGTTAAACTGAACAGAAAAATTAATTAATTAGTTTTAATTGGTCATTTATAGAATACACCACGCAAAACATATGCTTTTTCCAGCCAATGCAGAACAGCTTGCAAAACACCCATGTTTTGGGTATAAAACAAACATTACCAAATTACAAAGAATAACACACTGATGTATCAACTCCACATGAGGAGTGTAAACATCATACACTGCAGACGTGTGCAAAGAAAAGAAAGGGATTGAGATATGGGTGGAGGGAGGAGGGAAGGAAAGGAAAGGAAAGGAAAGGAAAGGAAAGGAAAGGAAAGGAAAGGAAAGGAAAGGAAAGGAAAGGAAAGGAAAGGAAAGGAAAGGAAAGGAAAGGAAAGGGGATAAAAAATGAATGAAGATGTGTTATGTAAATATACCGACTCCACATGAGGGAGGTAAAAATTACACATTACAAAGTCAGATCAATAAAGAAAATGATCTGTAAAACAAAAACACAAGAAATTTAAAAGAATAGAAATAATGCAAAGTGTATATGCAGAGCACAGTGCAATTAAACTGAGAATAACTAACAGGAGAATTGGAAGGCCCCGATATTTGCAAATTTTAAAAACATGCTTACTCGTATCACATGAGGAAGTACATCTCAGGAGAAAGTCAGAAGTATTTTGAGTTATATAAAAATAAATGCTCCAAAACTTTGTGGTGCATTAATAAAATACTTATTGGGAAATTTATAGCATTCATGCATAGGATTAAAATCAGAAAGATATAAAGTTTATAATCTGAATTTCCAGCCAGAGAAAGATGAATTGAATTAAAATAAACAAAAAATAATAAGCACTAGCAATTAGAGCAGATATAAACTAGAGAATGTCAATGTGACCAAATGACTGTGGTTTTGGAAGATTAATAAGATGAAAATATAATCAGACTTTATTAGGCTTTCCCAGAGAAATAGAACCAGTAGAAGACTCTTTATGGTTATATATAGATATTATTTACATATAATAGATATTATTTACATTTAATATATGTGATTTATCTATAATATGTATAATGTATTATAAACTGTTGTGGCCCCTGCAATTCCTTTGTTTATAGATGTTGAGAAGCCACCTCAATAAGCCATCTGCAAGCTGCACTTCCAGAAAAGCTGGTGGTGAACTTCAAATGACTAAGAACCAGAGAATTACTGGTGCAGACTCCAGTCAAAGTCTGCAGGCCTGAATACCTGGACCTCAGTGCCATGAAAAGTTCAGTATTATTGTTCAAGTATTCACAAAAGAGACAATTCAATTTTTATCTCCTTAAAAACTTGTTTTTCTAGGCTTTTACCACATTGGTAATGTCAATCTGCTTGAGGAACATGTGCCTGCCTACTGAATTATTAAGCCCTCCTACTCCGATGTTAACCTTTACTATTGCTTCTGTCTAGATGTGCCCCCAAAGCCTCCTTGCTCATAGGTGGAGCCTTCAGAAGTGTGCAGATCTAGGGTATGTGAATATACATTAAATGAATTTGATAATAAATTTGCTTAGCATGGTTTTGGGTAGAACACAGAAGGCTCAGCTTGGTTGTAGGTGATACTGATACGTTCTGCTTGTAGCCCAGGTGGAATTTATAAAAGGACAGAAAGAAGGCAGAATCCCAGCTTGCTGCCTCTTCCCTGCTCTGCCATATAACTGTTTCTCCTTTGCGATGCCCCTTTGACAAACCACCCTGCCTTGAAGCCAGCTACCCATGGACTGAAACCTCTACAAACTGTGACCACAAATACTCCCTTCTTCCCTTGACTCTGGGTGTCACACATTTGTCTCATCAAAGAAAAAAGTAATTAGGACGGATTTTGGTAGCAAAACTGCAGCTATTGTGGTGACATTACCTAGTCATGTGGTTCAGAGCCTCTGGAACTGGCTTGTGAAACTGTGAAATTGGAAAGGTTTGGAGATGTGGCTTGGAGACACAACCCGGAATGCTTTGAGAAGACATTCATGGGAGATCCTGGTCAGACACAATGCTGGCAGAAACGCATTTGGTAGGAGGAATTAACACAATTGAATCTAAGAAAATACAAATTCATGAACTGAAGAGTTGCTTCTTTTTTTAAGAGAATAAAACAAAAAATAAAATGGAACAAAACAAAACAGTGACAACAATATTTGATTTAAAAAACAAGACAGAAGAAACTCCTCCATGGTTGCTGTACTGCATTTTGTTATCCTCTAAACAGATGCTCAAACTACCAGCCCCAGGTCTGCAAAGTCAGTCAATCAATACAAGCATTAAGTTGATTTTATACTTCAGTTGCTGTCAACTCAGTCTGTGTTCCTCTGAATTAGGTGGTTATCCATGGTGGGGTGTGGGGCTCTTCTTTCCCAGCCTGCACTCTGCTGGCTCACAGAAAGTGTGGGTTGGTTCTCCTCCCAGGATGCATGGATACCACTGCTTCATGGGAAGGGCAGGTTGACTTCTTGGTTCTCTTCCTGGCCCACATGCCTGTTACTGGCTCACATGTAGGGTTCTTTGACTTCTTGGATCTCTTCCCACCCTACATGAATACCACTGGCTAATAGGAAGCAGGGGTTCACTTTCAAGAGTTGCTTCTTTGAAAGAATAAATGAGATTAATAAATCCTTACCAATCTTATCCAAAAAAAGAAAGAAAAGATTCAAATTTATGAAATGAGGTAATAAAAGTGTGAAATCAGTAGAGATTCTGTGGAAATTCAGAAGATCATCAATAACTACTTTGAAAATCTTTACTCACATAGGATAAAAACACAGAAGAAATGGAAAGATTTCTAGGTACATATGAATTACCATAGCTAAATCAAGAATATATAAAACTTTTGAGCAACACAATATCAGTCAATGAAATTGAAAATGTAATTAAAAACTCACCAACAAAGAAAAGTCCTAATGGACTAACTGCTGAATTCTACAAGAAACTTAGAGAAGACCTAATAACATTAGGTTTCAAAATCTTTAATGAAATCAAAAGGGAAGAAATGCTCCCTATCTCACTCCTGGAGGCAAGTATTGACCTAATAGCAAAGCCAGAGAAAGACTCAACCAGAAAAGAAAACTCCAGGCCAATCTCCCTAAAGAACATAGATGCAAAAATTCTCAACACAATACTAGCAAACAAAATGTAGCAAATCATCAAGATTATACATCATGACCAAATAGAATTCATCCAAGGAATTCAAGGATAGTTCAACATAAGCAAATCAATAAATGAAATACACTATATCAACAGAGCCACATCATCAAAAATCACATAACCATCTCAAAAGAAGTAAACTCCAACATGCATTCATGATAAAAATTCTGCAGAAAACTGGAATAGATAGCCTTTATCTCAACCTGATAAAAGTCACCTATGACAAATCAACAGCCAACATCATACGAAGTGAACAAAAATTGAAAGCTTTTACTCTAAAACCAGGAAGAAAACAAGGTTGTTCACTATCACCACTTTATACAGTGTAGTTCTGGAAAAACTAGCTAGTGGAATTAGACAAGCAAGAGAAATGAATAAGGATAGGAAAGGAAGAAGTTAAATTATCATAATTCACAGGTAACATGATACTTTACATGGAAGACTCCAAAAACTCCATTAAAAGACTTCTAGATTTAATAACCAAATTCAGTAACATGGCTAAATACAAAGCCAACACTCAAAAGTCAATAATATTTCTGTACACAAACAAGCCCATTGAGAGATAAATTAGGAAAATTGCACCTTCCACAATAGCTTCCAAAAAAAGGAAACACTTAGGAAGCATTCTAACATAAGAAGTAAAGGATCTAAATATTGAAAATTACAGTACTCTGAAAAAGGAAATCAAAAAGGATATCAGAAAATGGAAAGATGCCCCTTGCTCATGGATGGGAAGAACCAACCTTGTGAAACTGGCCATACTCCCAAAATTGTTATACAGATTTAATGCAATTCTAGTCAAAAATACCATTGGTGTACCTCTCAGGACTAGAGAAAACATTCCTAAATTTCATCTGGAACCGTAAGAGACCTAGAATAGCAAAGGCAATCCTGGGCAACAAGGACAAGGCAAGAGACACCGCAATCCCTGACCTGAAATTATACTACAATGCTACTTTGATAAAAATCAGCATTGTACTGGCAAAAACAAAAAAACAAAACAGAAAAACAGATACAGGTCTGGGGGTTTAATTCAGCAGCATGGTGCCTGCTTGGCAAGCATAACGTTCTGAGTTCAATTACTGGTACAAAAATAAAAAATATATCAAAAAACAGTGAAACAGATTAAAAGATGTAGAGTCAACTGCGAAGACACTCAGCCACCTGATCTTTGACAAAGAGGCCAAGCGTGTTCACTGGAAGAAAGGCAGTCTCTTTAATAAACTGTCTGGAAAAACTTGCTTTCCATATGCCAAAGACTAAAGCTAGACCCATGTCTATCAATACGCACCAAACGTCACAGTGAATGAAAGGTCTCAACACTAAAAGAGAAATACTAAACCTACTGGAAGATGAATTAGGCAGGAATCTTGAAGGCATAGGTTAAGTAGAGAGTTCATGCCTAGATCTTATAAACTGAACAATTACTTCTAAGATAACAATATATAATATATTAACTAGTGTTATTTTCCTTTTTTGAAATTCTATATAATCTATCCTTTTTGTTTTGCTTTTTTAAAATAAAATTTAAAAAAATATTTAGGAATAAATCTAACAAAATCTGCATAGGGTCCAATGTGAGGGAAATTACAAGACTGTTAGGGAGACAGCAGGGCTACAGCACACGGGAAGTTCACGTCCATGCACAGTAACGCTCCACACCACTAGGCTGCCCGTTTTTCCCAACACGATGTCTGGACCCAGTTCTATTGTGTGGAACGACTAGCATTCTGTCAAGACCCCAGCAGGGTACTTGGCATATCACAACACTGATCCTGACATTGACAGGAAAAGCCAAAAGGACCTGGAAAATTAACACAATCCTACAGAAGATTTGAACTGGAGGACTGACACTGCTCAAGACCAACTCTAGTGTTACACAGAGCTTGTGGTGGGTTAACCGATGGCCAGTTTTAGCAGGGACATCAGCTGAACAGACTCAGAGTGGTGCTGGGTGTGGAAAGCCCGCCTGAGGGTCCCCGCCACCAGCTGCTGATCCTCCTGGGGCGGCTCCTCGCAGCTGGTTTGCCTGACAGGAGCACAGCCGCGCTCCCTTACAGCAGAGCTTGTTCCCTGCTGTCATGGGTAGGGCTGCGCTCTCTTCAGGGGAGCTCTGGTCCCTGCCTTGAGCGTCAGGTCCTGGCTCCAGTGCAGTTCCCTCAGCTGCTGGCACAGGTCCTTCACGCATCCAGTGCAGACATTCTAGCTTCCACCACAGGGCTTGGGCCTTCCCAGTGCTGGTCCTTGGTACACAGACTTGCAGAGGACATTGCTGTGGGCTCTACGTCTTCAGCTGGACTTGTGGAGGACGTTCTCACAGACTTTCGGCCTTCAGCTGGATTTGTGTGGGGCACTCACCCAAACTCTTCAGGTCTCTAGCATGCACACAGATCTCTGGCAGTCTTCACATTTGAGGTTTTGGTTGATTATAAAATAATTCCATAAATTTTGTGTCCTGTGTTAAATGTATTTCCTTGAAATTCTGAATACAACAGACCACACGATAGCTTGGTACTGGTAAAATACTTATGCATCAGTGGAAGAGAATAGTCAAGAAATAGACATAAAAATCATCAAGTGAGCACTTACAAAGGAGCAGAACAAGAGGTTTGCAGGCCCTGCTGCAATGGGAGGCTCTTCCTGCTCAGTCAGCCTTCTTCCCTTCTTTCTCTGGTTCCAGATGCCAAATCTGCTCCACAGCCTTAGGCCACCCCACTTCCTCAGCTCACACATATTTCTCCAGAGCATCCCCAGTGCTTCTTGAAGGTCCTGATTGGATGCACGATGCCTGGAATGATGTTGTGCAAGTAATAGATTACTCAGTATTTGCTAAATGAACAAATAATTTGTTGATTTTGTAAAGCCAATAGAGACCATTTTAGATATGCAAATATACAAATCAAAGAGCTTGAATTGCTAAAGAGAGCAGAAAAGGAAAGTCAAATAGACCTAAATTTAATTCTTCAGTTTGATAGTAAAATAGGGCACACAATTCCAGTGGGTATGTTTGAAGATTTATTGCTCTTGGTGCTCAGGTTTGAATCTTCCTATTCTGGTAGAGTATTTTTAAAAACACAATCATTTTTGTGTTCAGTCAGTTGTTTGCCAAACATTCAGTGAATATACCTTCAGATTTGAGGACAGCAGCTACAGGTTACTGTAGAAGACTGTCTTGGTGTTACACACGGCATGAATTGTGACAAATCAATCTACTGGAAGAAATGATGTTTATACAAATCCGATGGTGTCGCTGCTGGTGGTGATTCTATGCATGGCTGATACTGTCCGTGGTCAGCGCATGAGGTAATTGGAAAGAAGTGAATGATGACTTTCTCCATCACCAGGGAGAATGGCGGCGCTCCAAGAGGAACAGAGGTTGAGAGTGGAGGCCTGGGTTAGGCCACAACCAGTCCCTGCTGAGATCCGTCTTGGTCCCCTTTGCCCTGTGGATGAAGGTGACAGTAGCTTCCTCCACCTTTACTCAAGGAGTTTGGAGAATTCCACTGCAGAACACTAACACAGCAGAAGCTGGGCAACAAAAGAAAGGGGGACATGGTGAGTTTCTGTCTCATACACGAGAACAGAAATACTAACAGGCTTCACACCTTTGTGTAAAAACCACCACTCATCCTCCGAGATAAAATTATTTCAGTACCCAGGAAAGAGTTTAACTGGAATTTCCATCTTCCAGGGGACTGATACTGCCTGCTTGTGCCTCTCACATCTTCCTGTGCTGGAATGTTGGTTTCTGAAGTTAGAGACCACGTCTGTCCTAGGGGATGGTTAGCATCAGCATCAGAAGAGACCGACGTGGTTCTCACAGGACCATGTGAGTTTTCCATACAGGGCTTGTTAGAGAGCCAGGCCACCCCTGGGCCAGCCTCTTCTGCACACAGCTGCTTTCTTTTCTGCTTTTCTGTCCTGAGATCCAGCCAGGGTGCCCCTCACTAGAGGCTGAAACTGCTGTTTGGACTTGCCAGCCACCACAGTGGTGAGACAAATCTCTTTTTATTATACAATGTCCTGTATTCTGTTACAGTAGCATCAAGTGGACAGAGACACTGAAACACTAGAAGTTATGGGCTGGGGGAAAAACAAAAGCTGATTAAGTCAAAGAAGAAAAGAATGAAAAACAGTGAAAAATAGAGCAAAAATAAAATGGAAGGAAGGTTAAACAATAATTAAAATGCATCAGTAGTTACATAAATGCTAAAAGTGATAATTAAGCTTCTTCCTTTACTTTTTTATCATTTATTTTATTGCTTTCTTTTTTCTAATTACTCTGGCTGAAGTTTCCAGAACTATACTGAATAAGAGCAGTGATAGTGGACACCCTTATCTCGTGCCTGACCTCAGAGTGAAAACTTCCAGTTATTGCCCATTTAGCATGGTGTTAGCAGTCGGTTCATCACAGGTGGCTTTTATCAGATTGAGATAAAAACCGTCTATTCCAATTTTCTCTAGGGTTTTTATCATGAATGGATATTGGACTTGGTCAAATGCTTTTTCTACATCGATTGAGATGATCTGTGGTTTTTGTCCTTGACTCTGTTAATACGGTGTATTACACATTTATTGATCTAAGTACATTGAACTGTTCGTGCATCCCTAGAATGAATCCTACTTGGTGATAGCGTATGATCTCCCTGACAATTTTCTGCATTGTTTGCTGGTATCTTATTGAGGATTTATGCATCTATGTTCATTAGAGAGATTGGCTTGTACTTGTCTTAGTTGTGTTCTATTCTTGCTTTGGTATGAGGTTAATGCTCGATTTAAGGAATGAGTTAGAGAGTATTGCTTCCCTTTCAATTTCATTAAAGATTTTGAAACATAGTGTAATTAGGTCTTCTCTAAACTTCTTTTAGAATTCAGCAGTGAATCCCTCTGGAACTGGATTTTTCTTTGTCAGTAGGTTTGTAGGTTTTTAACTACATCTTCAATTTCTTTCACTCATATTAGTTTATTTAAAAGTTTTATGTCTTCTTTATTTAGCTTTGGTACTCCACACGTATTTAGGAATCTGTCTATTTCTTCTGTTTTCTATCATTATAATAAGGGCTTTTGAACTAGGTATTGATGATCTTCTAGATTATTTTAGGATCTGTTGTGCTTTCATTTTTTTCATTCATAATTGTAAGAAATTGGTCTTTTCTTTTTGGCTAAGGTTTTATCAATTTTAATCTTGCAAAGAACTCTTCAATTCATTGAATTGTTTTCTTAGTTTCTATTTCATTAATTTCTGCTCTGATCTTTAAAATGTCCTTCCTTGTACAAATTTTGGGCTTGACTTTCTCTTGATACTTTACATAGAAAACCTCCAAAACTCCAACAAAGACATTTAAGTTTAATAATCAATTCAATAGCATACCTATATACAAAGTTGATATTTAGATATCAATAGCATTCCTGTATACAACTAACAAACTCACTGAGAGAAAAATTAGGGAAACCACACCTTTTGTGATGGCATCCCAAAACTGATTACTTAGGAATCAATCTAACAAAGGAAGTAAAAGAACTTTACAGTGAAAACTATGGTACTCTGGAAAAGAAGATTGAAGAGGATACCAGAAAATAGAAAGATATCCCTTGTCCTTGTGTAGGAAGAACCAATATAGTGAAAATAGTCATACTTTTAAAGTTATTATACAGATTTAATGGAATCCTGATCAAAACACCAGGAACACACTTCACAGCACTATAGAGAACAATCCTACAGTTCATTTGGAACCCAAAGAGACCTAGAACAGCAAAGGAAATTCTGAGGAACAAAGTAAGGTAGAGTGTATAACAATCCCCATATCAAAATTACACTACACAATTACTGTGATGAAAACAATAAGGTACTGGCAAAAAGCAGATCCAAGGATCAGTGTAACAGACAAGAAAATTCAGGAACAACTCCAAATACTTTTAGCCCATTTATCTTCAATGAAAGAGCCAAACATGTTCAGTAGAAGAAAGATAGCCTCTTTAATAAATGATGCTGGAAAAACTGACTTTCCACATGTCAAAGACAAAAACTAGACCCATGTGAATCACCATGAAATCAGCTAAAATTGAAATGGATCAAAGGTCTAAATGTTAAAATGAAAACACGAAATCAGGTAGAAAATAGAATAGGTAGAACGCTTTTGAAGACATTGCTGTAGGGAAAGACTTTATGAACAAAACCTCAGTTGCACAGGAACTAACACAAGGAATCAACAACTAGGATTAGAATCTCTTCTCTTTTAAGAGCTTCTGCACAGCAAGAGAAACCAACAACAGAGTGAACAGACAATCCACAGTGTGGAAAAAATTTTACCAGCTATTGTTCAGGAAAGGGCTAATATCAAGAATACATAAAGACCCAATCAAAAAATAGGCATCTGAAATGAATAGGCACTTTTCAGACAAAAAAAGTAGAAATGGCAAGTAAATATATGAAAAAATTCTCAACATCGCTGGTCATTCGAGAGACGCAAATCAAAACAATGCTGAGATTGCATCCCACTACAGAATGAATGTCTACTATCAATATATCGACCAGTAACAAACACCAGTGGGGCTGTGGGGATAAAAGAACCTTTCTCCACTGTTGGTGGGAGTGCAGACTGGTGCAACCACTGTGGAAATCAATGTGGAGATTTCTCAGAAAACTAAAACAAGTTTCCATTTGACTCAGATAGTCCCCTTCTGGGTGTCTTCCTGAAACAAAAGTATCAGGCCACCGTGTTATGTGCACCCTCATCTTTACAGCAGCGGCATAGTCTGTAATAGCTAAATCTTGGAAAAAACACAAATGTCCATCAGCTAATGAATGGGTAAAGATGTAGAGTTTTATTTTATATAGTTGAATACTACTCAGACAGGAAGAAGGATAAACTTTAGACATTTCTAGATGAATAGATGCACCTTGAGATATATAAATCCAATGGTTTCTCTAGTGTAAGAAACCAACAGTGTAAATAAAGACCAAAATTTATAACAGATATTGTGACATAAGAAGAAAAATTTCAAATAGGAAGGGAGAGTAGGGAGAGAGGAAGGAGAAAGAAAGGAAGAGAAAAGAAAAAAAAACAAGAGAAAAGGAAAAAATGGAGGCGAAGTTTTTGTATATAAGCAGGAGAAGAAAGATTGAAGGGAGGGAGGGAATGGGAAAAAAAAATCAAGATAAATCATGTACAGGCGCAGATTCCCTGGGATGAATATGAGCATAGTATATACCTACAATGCACCAATAAATTTAACTAATTAAAACCATTTTAAAAAGATAAATACAAATGTTAATTAGTTAAATACTTACTAAAGACTGAGGTTTTTATATTGGCCACAAAAATCTACTTACACATAATATGCTGGATCATTTTCTATAACAGAATGAGAAATACTAAAAATGAAGAAACAATAAAAATAGTACAACTGCCAATATGTACCAAAAATAATTGCTATGTCAATAGGATAGTCTGAAGTTTCAAGAGACAGTATTACATTACAACTGTAAAAATTCACAAAGTATATTAATTCACAACATTTATATTTTTAACAACAAAGGTTTAAATTTTCCAAGGAAATGATATCATGAGCAGATCAGAAATAAGTAACAATATGGAAAAATGTGACGAAGTAGGTTGATACAATAGGTACAGAGAGAACTTTAATCCAATTAAAAAGTTTGCATTGATTTAAACAGCGCTTTTACAGTGAAAAGAGGCAAGGAATGGGGGAAGGAGAGGGTTGGGAGTAGAAGTAAAAAGGGAGTCAGAGCCATTATGGTCCTGTAGCAGCATGAACAAACCCACAACAAAATAAAACACACTTGACTACAACCTGTAGTCAAGAAAGGGTGGCTCAAGGAATTTGACAATTTCAGTGTCATATTCTCTGACCTCAATACAACAAAATCAGATAATTTAAATGATTAAAACTCATTATCAAAACACAATCATACCACATTTTAAACCTGAACATATATTCACAAATCACATATAAGGTATTATGGAAAAGAATAATTAGTTCACAGTGAAATCATTACATCTTTAAAAATTTATTTTTTTGTACCAGGGATGGAACTCATTACCTCACACTTGCCAGGCAGGAACTTATGCCATTGAGCTAAATCCCTGCATAGATAACAGATATATTATTAACTATGAATAATTTGTAGCTTCTATAAATTAAAAAAAATTAAGTGAACTACCATTCAAATCAAGAAGCTAGAAAAATATATATGCATACATTCAGTGAGCTAGGAAAGAGAAATATCTGCCTGCAAACATAAAAAGAACAAAAATGTAGTCCTTTGAATATTAGAATTGCAAGAGAAATCATTAGATTAACCAAAGCAAAAATGAAACATAACAAGCAAAAAAATAAAAAATAAAAAATCCACCCAACATATGGTATTTTGAATCTGCATGTACATTTGGGACATAAAGGAAAAATTTCAAAATATTCTAAGAATCTAAATTTGTAAGTATAAGTAAAATGGATATATTTTAGCTAAATATGTGACCAAATTAATTCAAGATGTTAAAAATATGAACCAATAAATAGTTGTATATAAACAAAATTCTGTACACAAACAACCTAATTTCACTAAAACTTCAAAGAATGTCTTAGTTCTTGTATTAAATTTTTGCAGTGAATAAAAGACAGGATATCTAACAGATTCATTTATGTGATTTATATACTGTTTATACTAAAACTGGAGGACTATACAAGAAAGAAGAATAATACACATGCCAGTCTCACCTTATTAATATAAATTCAATTTCACCTTATTAATATAAATGCAAATCACTTTGATAACCTTGCATATTAAATCCAGAATCTGATTCAAAATAAACCAGGATCACTGGGGTTTATCTTAGAATTTCAGAATGACTTATGCAGATATCTGATGATACAATTTACCACATTAATAAATTAAGGGAAAAAATAAACATGATTGTCTCTGAGGGAGAAAAAAAGTGCTTTCTTCTAAAGTCACAGATTTAAGGGATGCCCAAACCAGAGTGAGTGGATTTAAATTCAAACTTGTTCTACATTGTTTCCACCACACCATGGAAAGCAGGCAAAAACACCCAAATCCTTCCTTTTTTATGAATCTCCATGCTCTGTACCCCTGGCCTTTTTAGACCTCTTGACCTTGATTTTTCTCTCTCTGCTGTGAAAAGTAGTCTTCTGATTTACTCTGAGCTCTACCCACCATATGTGACCCACCAGGCTGCCTCAGTTTCTCTATGCTGACCCAGTAGCAATAGTTCAAAGCTACTGAGGGTTAATCTCGACATCACACATCAAAGCACAAAATATTCCAAAAGTTAATGACTTACTGAAATACTCAACCAAAACAGACTAAAGCTAATTAACAACTGAACATAATATAAATTGCCCACATTATAAACAGAGTCAAATCCTTCTCAAGCCTAGCCAAGTTGAATGGCTATTTGATTACCACATAAGGTTTGATATGATTTAAAATTTATGTGCAGCTGCTTCTAATTTCCTTGAAAATATTTAATATAGATTAGACTGGGAATTTATACTTCAGAATTAATAGTCACTACTTTATTACAAAATTCAAAACAACTTTTGGAAACAAACAAACCAACAAATAGCAGCAGGATATATTACCCCCTTTTTCCTCACTGATTTCCCACTTTGGAAATTACTCAGAATCAAGAAACACGAGGTCTCCTGGTGGAACGTGGGTGGAAGGGTACCACAGTGCCTGAGGCCATCATTTGTAATAGCGCACTAAAAATTATTCATCTGCCGCAGATGGAGCCCAAATTATCTGCATGAAACTGGAAATACCTGTAACGCGGAGGCTGCTCCAAAGATGAGAAAAGCGGTTGGCAGATTCCACCCCAAACGCTCCCTCTGAAGCTCCGGTGGACCCTCTTCAAAGGTAACGTCTTCCCGTGGCCAGCGCTGGATGCTGATCTACCCGAGAGCGAGGCTTCCGGAGAATTTCCCTGTAATGAGCGCAGTTCAGAAACCATCGCTCATCTCCCCAAACAGTGTGGCTTGGCTTTCACTGCCATTAGTGACCCGGTGCACAACCCCCGCCGCCCACGGAGGGTTAAAAGTAAACAGTTGTCTGCAAAATGAAACTACTTTTGCAAATTTTTATATTTATTTGCTTTGGGGGGATTTTTTGGAAAGTGTATTAAAATCGATTTACTGTTTCAAAGCAAAAAATAATAGACCTTCTAAATTATGTTTTAAAATATTCACAATTCTTGGATTATCCTTTGCAAAATGAATTTTTAAAAAAATCACAAGTAGCATTCTACAAAACATGGCTCTAGCCAGAATAGACTCACAGACATCACTGGGAGGTGATTCTTATTTTTCCTTCCATTTCATAATTATAAAATGCTGGTGTCTGTGCTTAGATGCCCAATCCCCAAAAGGGCACGTGGCAAAGGCCCAAAGGAATAAAGTCTCAAGAGCTCCAGGAGGACTAATAACCTCTGCAGAGCTCGTAACTCTGCTGGCCGGCCGGCCGGCCGGCCGACTGACCCTGGACAGCCCGTATTTAACCAGAACAAGCACAGAGCTGAGTGGACAATGGAGGAAACCTGAGCGGGATCTTGGGAGGGCTTCAAGGACCTCAGAGCAACAGACGATGCTGATTAAGGAGAACTCTCCAGAAGGTCTCCAGGTGGCCTCAGCTGTGGCCTGTCTGGCCCCCTGAGGCGTCTCCTCGTTCTCAGTTCAGCCCTGCCCGGGCCACGCCACAGCCCTGCACGTGTACTCAGCTTCAACGGCTCCAACAATCAAATGTGGGTTATTTTCTCCTCCAGTGGTGAAGGGGAAATTAATCATCCAGATTAACATCACTGGATGAATGAGAAAGTGAGTCAGTAAATACGGACACACAGAGGAATGTTCTCAGAGAACGAGAGCGCCGCGGGCCTGAAGCAGGGCAGTGCCGCAGGGCGTGAGCGTCTGGAGGGATGGGTCCCCCGTGAGACCTTGGGCCCAGCGTGAGCGCCACCCGAGAGGCCCCTGGATCGTCTCCGAGCTTGCTGAATGGGAACTCCAGGTGCATCCCCATAGTCCACGTCAACCCTCGCGCAGAGCAGCGGGGAGAGAACCCCGGCCCTCAGGGTACCAGCCTTCTCCTCCTTCCCACCTTGGCATCTGTGAACATCCCTCACTAAACTCACTCGTGAGTAAGACCCATGCCCTCCAGTCATCTCATCTTTCCTTTTGGGCAAAATATTTAATTGTGATAAAATTCAATTTAGCCAGGTGTGGTGGCTCACGCCTGTAATCCCAGCACTCGGGAGGCTGAGGCAGGAGGATCACTGTGAGTTCGAGACCAGCCTGAGCTACAAAGTGAGCTCAAGGCCAGCCTGAACTGCATCGTGAGACCCTGTCTCAAAAAAAGACACACACACACACAAAAAGATAAAAGATAAAATTCAACTTGCTGCACAGCTGAAGATGAATTTTCTTGAAACTCCAAAACATGGAGACAAATCTCACTTTAAATTTGGTCACTGAATCCACATGGCCTCGCAAGCTGCGGGGTGGCCCCACTTTATCTGCAGGCTGTTTCACTCTCTGGTCCTCATTCTACAATCCCCGCCTCTCCTCTCCTGCCCTCCTCTGAGTGGGTGCTGTGCTGCCCACTCTACTGAGAAACAGAAGTGGTCAGGATTTCCAGGGAGGGCGCCAGCAGCTCCAACGGCCTGGGGCACCTGCCTGCCTGGGCCTGGGCACCTCTGTGCTGCTTCAGGGGCAGGGCTCACCTGGTACCTGTGACTCACCTCCTCTCACCTGGCCAGTGGCCGGCTCCACAGCTCCCCCATCCTCAGGATCAACACGTTTTCCTTTCTGCTGAAGTATCCAGATCAGTTTATGAGCATCCTATTAACTATCTCAAGACCCCACATCCTAGTGCTGCCGCACTGCATCAGGATGTCCACACAGGAATTCTGAAGACAAGGTCTGCAATCATTCGGTCCCTAAGAGGATGTATGTCTTCTTCCAACCAGTGATTCACTCTTCTGTTCATTTGTTGGGAGAAAAAGTCCATGTGGGCAGTCTGGGTGTCTCAACCTCCATGGCTGAACTTTCTGCATTTACAAGTAGGACATGAGCTTCTTCAGAGACCACAGTGGAGGAAAAGGAAAGAACAATGTTGGCTATTCGATCATTTATGAGGAGTAATGCAGGAATCTGCTCTCCTTCCGTTCCTTTCAGTCGTGGGCCTGTCAACACGAGTTATGAGGTAAACAGTGCAATATAGCCTGTCAACACGAGTTATGAGGTAAACAGTGCAATATACTGGCTGTTAAATATAATATATTCTAATTTAATATATATTGCAATGCATCATTCTGGCTCTGCAAGATGTTCCTGCTAGATTTCACTGTATAAATTTGCAAAACACATTCAAGGTCCTTTTCTGTCCAGACTCATCGAGGTAAAATTCACACATGGAATTGCAGAATTCATGTGATGATTTGAAATATGCATTGTGAATTGATTGCACACGAAGTTAACTGAAATGTCTGTCACATCACTAACCAACAGGAAAAGTGAACACTCACATTAAATTGGGCAAAAGATCTGAAAAGAAATTTTAGGGAGATGTACAAGGCCAAACGGGTAGCTGTAAAACTTCTTGGCATTCTGACCAACAGGGAAATTCTTATCAAAATAATTAGGTATCGTTTCAAACCTGCTAAGATGAGTATTGTCTGAAGACAACAGATAACAATATTATAGAGGGTGAAAGAAGAAGGGCGTCTTTATACACGCTTCATGGGAGTGTAAATTGGTGAAACTACTAAGGAAAGAGTAGGGAAGAGCTGTAAAAAAGAAAACTTAAAAACAAAGCTACCAGGTAACCCATCTGTCCCTCTTCTTGGTGTATATTCAAAATATATTCAGTCAATAATTCAAAGAGATAGCAGCGTCCTCCTGTCCCCTGCAGCCCTTCTCGCCAAGCCAAGACCCCAAACAAGCCACAGGTGGAAGAATGAACTGAAGGTTACGTGACAGTTTCTAGGTGGATTCAGTATGGGAGGTCCTCGTGCAGGTTGATGTGGATTGTCAATCTGACCGGATTAAGAAATTTCTGGAGAGGAGATTGTGGGAGCAGAGTGGGTTACCCACTCATGAGATCCCAGTGGAGTGGGCTGCTGATGGTGGGTCCTGGCTGCAGAAGTGGCTCCTAGGGGTGAGCTCTGAGGACAGTGGCTGGCCCCTGGCTCTGTCATTTCAGGCTCCTTGCCATGCTCTGAGTCCTGGCCACACCACTTTCCTGCCGGACCCTCCTCCATGTCTCCCTACCATGTTCTGAAGCCTCTGGGAGCCTCTGCCTGTGATGCATGTGTGGATATTCTGAGCCCGTAAAAGGAAAGAAGAACAATGCAGTCTTCAATTTACAATGCTTATACACTTAGAGTTTTCAGCTTCACAGTGCTGTGGCAATGACACATCTTCAGTGAGAACTGTGCATAGAATTATGAATTGCGATCTCTTCTTTGGCTGTGGCATGTGTCTTGTCACACACTAGTGATGCCAGACAGGGTGAGCATGCACAGCTTCGGCTCCGCAGCCATCACCAGCGTTACAGTGGGACAAACGCTGCACATTATGTTGCTACATTGTGATGTCCAGCAAGGTGGGAATATTAAACTCATTTTGACTTAAAATATTTTCAACTTTTTATAGGTTTATTGAGCTATAACCCCCTTGTAAGTCAAGGACAATCTGTCCTTGAAAGGTCATGAAAAAGAAGGAAATTGACATTTATCTGAACATGAATGAAACTTAAGTGCATTATGTTAAGTGAAATAAGTTATACAGAGAAGGAAAGTATGCTACGCTCTCAATTACTTGTGGAATAAAAAAGTCAAAGACATAGAAAAGAATAGAATGGTGTTTGCTAAGGTTGAGAATAGAAGAAGTAAAGAGAGGTTGGTCAGAGGTACTGAATTTTAGTAACCAGACAAGTTCTCTGGATCTGCTATGCAGCTCGATGCTACACATAACTCCGTGGCAATTCACTACCTGCTGAGTCAGCTGTCTCAGAACAAGGCTTAATGTGGTATAACCAGTCAATTCCATTAGCAAACATTAACAGCTGAACTCCGTCTTACCTAAAATAGTTATTTATTCAGAAACTATGCAGTGCACAACACCATACTGATGAACTGAACCTTCCACAGCTACCCACACGGTGGTCTTGGCAGAACTGTTGTAGGTTAGGAAGGTCAGCTAAGTGAAAACTCCCTCTTGTATGACGAGATTACTCAGTGTAGGCAAATTGCCACGGATACTTCACGTCAGCATGTGCCATTTGAAGTCAGACATTCCACAACAGTGAGCCCAAGATAGTTTAATCCAATAGTCCCAGTCACTGTGTTCATCAAGAGATTCTCAAGAGCAGGGTTTCTGGGGAAAAGGATGAGTTATGTCCACAGAGCAGAGCATTGTAGCAACTAAGATCATGCTCTAGGGTGGTTTCTCCTAGATTAATGTTGGACGTATAGATCTTGACTTGTTATGCCTATGAGAAGAAGTGCATCTGTCCATTTACTGAACAATATGCTTTGGGTCTAAATGTTGAGTGCTTGGACAGAGGAAATCCTGGCTGCTATTCCTTGACATCATCCATGTGGTGCTGGTTTTAGGTGCATGCAGAATGCAAGAGTTGTGGGGTTAAGGAAGCTTCTGCCTTGATTTCAGAAGGCCAGGAAGGCCAGGCAGTGTGCCCCTGAGTGGGCAACGTGTGAAGCTGTGAGTGTGAAATGGAAGATGCACTGGAGACCTCAGAAGTGTGGAAAAACCAGGAACGTGGATCATGAGTTAATTATAAGGGAACCAACAGGAAGGGAGTAAACTGGACCTAAGAGAGAAGCCGTGGCAGCTACAACCCCAGAAGTGCCATAGTGGCAGAGCTGCAGCTCACACTTAGCACAGATTGCCTCAGGTGCTGCACGTGAAACCACAGGACTTATCATTTACCCTGCTGGATTCTGGACTTGCCTTGGTCCGAGTGCTTTGTATCCCTGTTTGTAACTTTTGGAATGGGAATGTTTATTTTGTGCCATTGAATGTTGGAAGCGTTTAACTTTCTTCTTATTTTTATAGGATTTACAGTCAAGAGTTTGCCTTACATCGCAGAGGAGACTTGGGACTTGGACTTTCTGGTAATGATGAAACTGTCAGGGCTTTGGCAACTCTTAGAGATGAACTAAATGCCTTTTCATAAAAGGATGTGCATGGGTCTTTGGGGTGTCAGAGGCAGAATACGATGGTTTATGTCTAGATGTGCCCCCAAAGCTTCATGTGGTCATGGAGGGGCTGGGTTTTCAGAGGAGGCCAAATCTAGAGTTTGTGATTTGTCATTGTCTAGTGCTAGAATTGGGGGCTGTGAGTGCTATGCCCAACCTAGGACAGGTAATCTACATAGAATATAAGGGAGAAAAACAGGTTTGCTTCTCCCCCTTGTGCTGTTGTTACTTTTGCTATCTTCTGCATCCATGAACTGTTCCCCCTCTGCCATGCCACCTGCTTTGGAGCCAGCTGATTATGGACCGAAACCTCCACAAACTGTGGGTTAAATAAACCTTTCCCTCTTTACCTTTGAACAGCGGGTATTTTGTCTCAGCAATGAGAGAAAAGTAGCTAAGACACCGGTCAAGAATTTTTGCCTCAGACTTCTAAGTTTTGTCCTTTCAAAGTCATCTATCACCCTAGGCAACTCCCTTCTCCTCACAAATAAATACAGATCTGCATATTTATCAGTTTATCCTTCTCAGAAAGTGAATTACTCAGTGCCTTGCTCAGAGTCTCATCCACTGGGAAAATCTTTATCCAATTTGCCCTTCCTCAGCACCCTGTGTGAGAAGGCAGAATGACAGAATATCTCCAAAAGCCACATGCAACACATTTGTCATGGTGCCTTCTCCTCATTTGCAGTGATATCTATTTCTTCTCCTCTAGGATATGTTACTTATTAAAATTTCCACTATAATTTCTACTGTCCTTTAGCATGGCTATTATTTTTTAAGAGCAGAATATATTTATTGAGAGAAGGAAACCTCCTGTCCAAGAGAGAGTCAGAAGGGGTCCCAAGACGGTTGCCAAGGACTCTGTCTTTTCTAGGAATTTTTGTGGAGCAAAACCACAAGGTGAGGCAGGTCCACAGTGGGGAAAAATGGGAACTTGCAACACAGGTGGGTATGAGGTAGGACAGAGCTATCAACCAATAAGATTAAGAGCATGATTGCTCAGGTAAAATTGATTAAATCAGGGTCAAATGGGGAAATAAGTTATGTAGCAAGTAGATATGAATACCAAATATGACCTTTTCCTGTAGGGGAATTACCTTTCTAAAGATAATCAATTCCTACTTAGAATATCTAACCCTGATGTTTATCCTTAGGGTGTAGATGTTATTATTTAATCTTTTGTCTTGAGGTCTGGCCTATAGCAAGAAGTGTCTATCTCCCCGACAGTTGCAAGGTATTTGGTCTTCTGCACTGAGTCCTTTGAGGGCCTGGCCATGTCTGATTGCCTACAATATCCTATCTAACTTAGCTGCCGGTAACATTCCCCCCTCTGAGACGTACCCCAAACTGCAATGAGGGAGTAATGGGTGATGACTGATCTGGCTTCTTCAGGATGAAGGGGTCATAGTTACTGGTCAGCAGTCAGAGACACTCTACAGAGGGTCTAGTAAAGGCCTTCTATAGACACCAAGCATTTTCAACTTGGGTAGGCATATAGTTTTCAGTCTGGAGCAGACAAAGCCTAAGAAACAATTAAGTATGCTTGGGCCAAATAACAGAAGCAACAGGATAATTATGAGTACACTTAACAAAGATCTCCACAGGGCTCTGCGCCACGTTGGCACTTGGGGCGCTGGGAAAACAAGCAGCCAGCTCACCATTCTGGTAAGTGACTGTAAGTGACCTGACAAGCTGCGGCCACCCCAGGGTGAGAACCACCAGTGTTTCCTGAGCTCCATGCCATATTGGAACTTGGGGCGCTGGGAAAACAAGCAGCCAGCTCACCTCCCTGGTGGCTATGGGCCTATCCGAGCAAGTGGGAGCTGAAGGTCTGAGTATCTCTTGGGAGGATGAACGTATGCAGTGTGGCAAGTAAGGGGGATTTCCTTCTACCATCCCTTTAAGGGCAAATATTTTTATCACTGTTTTGCTCAGTTCTGATTAATGGTTCTGCTCTATTCAATATTCTGGAGGTTTTTGTTTTTGTTTTTATCGGTACTGGGAATTGAACTCAGGACTGCATGCTTGCAAGGCAGGCACTTATGCAGCTGAGCTAAATCCCAGTCCCAATATTTTGTTTTTATAAGTTCAGTATTTCATTCCATTTTGCTCTACCTGACTGAAAGAACAGATAATGTGAACAGAACGGGATATACTATTGTGCCTATTGCTCATGTCCTGGTGACCTGCTGTGAGGTTCTGTGCCAGTTTCACTGCACTGCCTCAGATGGCTTTGTTCTGTCTTGTTCTACTGTATTTTGCTACCTTCAAAAAAAAGATAACAAAGTAACAAAATATCCCCCCAAAACTCCCAACTCCACCAAAGCTGATCCATGGGACATGGATGAGGAAAAACTCAAAAACAAAGCAACAGAATTCTATAAGGTGATTAAAAAGTAAATAACAACAACAAAACAGATCAGTAAGGTACTGAGCAAGCTGAAATATGATATAACTAAACAGAAAATGGACTTAAAAAGCAAAAGGAGGAAAAAAAAGTACTCTAAAGGATATAGCTGCATGTGTGTTTAAGTGTGTAGGATTGATAACCATGTTGCTAAGTTTTTAATGGATCATTGAACAGAACTGTTTGTAGCTTCACTGTTTGAATGTCCACTCTATATGCTTTAATTTTGTAACTTGAACAACTATGTCTAAGAAG
Organism: Hydrochoerus hydrochaeris; assembly: GCA_004027455.1. NCBI lineage: Eukaryota > Metazoa > Chordata > Mammalia > Rodentia > Hydrochaeridae > Hydrochoerus > Hydrochoerus hydrochaeris. Next base: position 7,263 of record PVLA01012885.1, on the reverse strand, counting down.
ACAATATTTAACTTATCAACTAGTGATTTCTTAGTTTTTTTCTGAAATTCTGTATTGTTTCTACCCTTTTTTCTGCTTTCCTTATTTTTTCTCTGTAAATAAAATTTAAAAAAAAAGATCAGGTAGTAATGGCTTCCCTTAAGGAGGATAAGGATAAGGTCCAGGGAATTTTAGAGTCTGACATGTCATTGATTTGTCATCTAATATCCTGAACAGCCAGTGAGATATTATCAGGAGGATTAGGGATGTACGTACAACATTCAGTTTTTAGAATTGTACAAGAACCGGCTATGCTGCTTTGGGGATGTCTAATGCCATCAGATTTTGGAGGACTGGATGTCTCATTCATTTCACTTCTTCATTTAAGAGAGAGAGACCAGTTGCAGTATCACTTAAGGTCTGCTGAGTATACTTAGTTAAGGTCTCAATTTGTTGCATGACATCTTGTGACCTTAGGGAAGTGATAGAGGCCCAGAGATCATGCCAGTGGAACACACTTCTGGACCATCGATGTTATAGGTGGGGTAAATTGGAGGTTTGTCAATATTTTTGACACTCCTGCCTTGCAAATCCCAGCATGCATCTTCCTATCCATCCAGAGGGCAACCAGGGCCACATACTGGTCCCACAAGACCAGTGACTGCCACTAGGGCCTCCCCAGCTAACTCGAGGCTGATTAACCAGGCTGTTGCCAACCAGTCACTTGCCTGTAAAGTTATTGCTTGTATACACTGTTGGGGGAGGGGTCCTTCCCAAGTATTTAGTGGAGTTAGGCCAATAAGAATTGCAGTGTTTCTTTTGTTCCCAATGTCAGGGGGCCTTTCTAGTGAGATATCCAACAGTGGGTGTTAAGCATCTATACTTATCCCATATTTGAAAATAGTCATCTTTTACCTATGGTTATTTTCTCTCAGAATAGGACCCTCAGTTTTATTTAATAGGGGCCTCACTAGTGCCTGTAGAGAGGCTTCAGTGGCACTGTTAGAAAAAATTCATTTATGCCCACGATCATTAAGAGTATAATTCATAGGTCATTCCATTACTATGTAATGGTGGGCTAATGTATGAATTTTGGGGGAAAACTCAAAAGATAGCATGGTCATTTCAACATGTTGATGAATAGAACAAATGGACAAAGTGTCCCAAAGGCAGAGAGGTGCTGTAGAGAAGCCTGAGTTATGGGCTCAGTGTAGTTCTGCAGTTAAACAAGAAGCATACTTGAGCTGTTCATGTGAAGTTAATTTCTTCAGATGGTCTTTACTAACAGAGAGGAAAAAGTGGATCAGCTGCGCACCAGATGCTAAAGGAGGTACTAATTAACTTTTATCATAAAGCCAAATCTGGGAAGCTTCTGAAGACATAGTCCCCATTTGATCAACTTTATGAAATTCCACTCCTATTCTGCATAATCCATCTGTCTTCAGCATTAGCCAAGTAGACGAGTCAAAAGGGGATGCACAGGAACCGCCGTTCCTAGTGGAGTGATTATCTCTGTCATCCTTCCAGGAACGCAGCAGTGAAGAGACAGCTCCTGTCTTCTGCTGGCCTTTTAAATGTTCTCACGCAGTGTGTGAGGGAGCAGGTGCTGAGGTGATTCCAGCATCCAAGCTGTCTCCTCTGCACCAGGGGAAGCTGGAGGAACATTTGCAGCACATTGGCCCTGATGCACCTCAGCCAGCCTCAGCTTACCAGCTGTCTTCCATATGCCTCTGTGCTTGCACTGGCCTAATAGCACTTTGGGTTTCTAGAAACTAGGGTCACCTGAGCACCTGTGTCTGGTTTTCCCCTCCAGTTCAGATATTGTTCCTTTGCAGGTTTAGTCACCTGGAAAGTGGCCATGTATACCTTTGGGAAAAAGCGTAGATGTCACAGTATGAACTTTTTACGGTGTGATAAAGGTGCTTCCTGAACAACCCGAAAACCAAAGGCAAGGCCTGGTGTGGTCAGACGGTTTTGGTCACTGCTGCTTCTTCACCAGCTGTGATGATACCTGTGCTCATTCTGTCCGTGCCAAGTAAGTACCACAACTTGCTCACTGACGCCTAGAACACATCATCCGCTTCCAGCAAGCAATACGCTGGCACAGACCTTGTCTTCTTTCTTCCTACAGAGCAGCCTCCACCAGGCCTCCAACCATGGCACCGCTCCTGGCTTTGGAAGGGACCGTCCCTGGCGCTGTCACGGCGCTGCTTGGGACAGGAGGGAGCAGCTTCCGGGTGACAAATCTGCTCCACTGGCGTCCCAACCTCCCTGCACCTTAGATGCCTTTTGTTGCAAGGACGTTCTTCATCTCCGTTCTGTACAGCTCAGGTTGTCTTGGAATCCAGGATTCAAACCAGCCACAAACCCGCTGGTGCTTCTGAAGTGCCGGGGATAGAGCGGGGGTGCGGTTTGCACCTCAGATGTCCGGGGCGCCTCCTGGACCGCAGCCAGGTCACCGGCGGGGCTCCCCGCGGATGCAGCCCTCAGCTGCAGCTAGGCCTTGGGGGCCAGGCTGGAGGCCGGGTCTCGGCCTGGAGGGGTCTTTCCCAGCCCCTTCTCCCCTCTCCGCCCAGAGCTGCCCCTGCTGTGGGCCGTCTCAGCGGAGCCGCCTGGACGCATCCTCCGAACCCGCGCTGCTTTCAACCTCCCCTCTCAGCGGCGGGCGGATGTTTTGTCACAGCCGCGGGAAAGTGACAAACACTGGTAGTGACAGAAAAAATAGAGTCCAGGGTACTTAGCAACAAGTGCGCCTCGACTCCCGTTAATTAATTTCATCGTTTCGTCCTCAGAAAGCAACGATGGAAATTGGGGAAATCAATTCCTCACCCGTCGCAGGTTGCAACGTGTAACTTACTATCTGTGTCTTCAAAAGCTGAGCCTGGCCGAGCTCTGGAAGCAGAGAGGTAGTGGGTGATTCCAGAAGCCGAGCGGTTCCCTTCGTGGTGACTGTTTCTTCACTCAGAGAAGTGACATTTTCAGGGGGAGAAGGTGATTCTCTTGGCAGAGGAGGACAGGAAAACTCAGGGAGTCAGGGCGCTAGTTTTACAAATATCCACACTAAGGCTGCCCTCCCACTTCAAGTTTCCTCTTCTATCTGTTCCATATATATTTATTATTATGTTTTTGATTCAGGGTCTCATTATTTTTATTGATACATGGTCTAATTCTGTAGTTCGGGCTGGCCTTGAGCTCACTGTGTAGCCTGGGATGACCTGAAACTGGGAGTCCTCCTGCCTCAGCCTTCTGAGTGCTGGGATTACAGGCAGGAGCCGCCACACCTGGCTCAGTGCTGCCATCTTAGTGTGTGAGAGCTCACAGGACTGTGGAGTCTGCGTCCCTGGTAGTTCGGTCGCCACAGGATGAAGTATCATCTTGGTTTTCATATTTTCGGCTCTGTGTCCATATGAAATGTTAATTTTTAAGCCATGATCATTTTCCCAGACCTTCAGTTGTGAATTTAAAACTCGGAACCTTTTCTTTTGTCTGCTCCCCTCTAAAAGTGCGACTGGGCCAGGGATACAGGGCAAAAGCGCCTGCCTGGGAAGTGCAAGGTCCTGAGTTCAGTTTCAGGGACCAATAAATAAATAAATAAATAAATAAATAAATAAATAAATAAATAAATTTAAAGATAAGGAAGAGTGAGGAGCGCGGAGAGGTCAGGAGCAGCCGGCGAGTTGTTTCCCCTCTTCTCACTGGAAGGTGCCCTGGGCAGCCGCCGCGGCTCCTCAGCCCGCCTCTCCCGCAGGCAGTTGATCACCATCCTCCACTTTAGACCTGCTGAGCCGGGTGACTGTGGCCGCACCTTGCCGTGGGCTGCCTGCAGCAGCGACCCGTCAGGGCTTCCCCTGTAGGACCCGAGGTGAACGTGTCATGGGGACAGGAGGCTGCACCTTAACCAACAACTGAGGTGAGTCCGCCGCAGGGAGAGGTTTGTTTGATCTCAGGCCGGGGGTTCGGCCCTCCGTCCCGGCCTTTGCTCCTAGGTTGGTGCCCAGGGCGGACGTGGCGCAGAGAGAGGACCAGGAGGGGGGCTGAGCCCGACACCCCTCCCCGGGCACGAGCCCGGCCAGGAGCCAGGCCAGCCGGCTCCACGTGTTAAACGTTTGACCCCTGGGCTCCATGGTGCCACGGCTGGGGCTCCAGCCTTTAATATAGGAGTCCGCGTGGGACATTCAAGCCACACATCCAGCCCTGCATTTACTGGGACACCTGACAGTGGGCTCGGAGCAGTTGGCAACCCCAGAAGGAAGAACGCAGTTCTGGGTGGTGCGGGGTTGGGGAGCACTGCAGGGTTGGGGTGTCCTGGGGTGATTGACTGTTCCACGGCCCAGAGGCTCCGACCCCATGCCCAGCAGTGGACCTGAGGTCACAAGGAGGGGAGACATAGCCACTCATGCACGTGAAGATAAGGAGAGCAAGTGGAATCCACGAGGGAAGCCGCGAACACGCGGGGTCGAACCTCCAGCCTAGGAGGAGGAGGACCAGGGAAGGAGCTGGGTGCTGGGTGGGCCCAAGAGGGAAGACCCAAGTCCTGGGATCTGGGGGCAGCCCCAGGATGGGGTGCGCACATCTTCACAGAGAGGCTGCTGCCGCGCCTGCACTGCCTCATGGCTCAACAGCCCCGAAGCAGAGGCCCAGAAAGAAGTTTCTGAAAATGTAGTTTCAACTGAGCTGAGTTAGCAGCTCACGCTGGATTTCATGGAAAATACAAACTAATGTGCACACACTTTACTACATAAAATACGGAAGAGTCTGGGTTAAGTACCCACCGTGAGAGACACTGTATCATGCCCCTTAAACAGCGAGGGGGCCTGGGGCAGACTGTGGAAGGAATACATTTTCAGAGCCAGCAAATGAGTGAGTAAAGTTGGGTAAGGAGCAAGTTGCAGGATACAGTTTAGAACCAGTGAGTTTATCAATTCACTGAGGTAAGTTTAATCTAAAGAAAAACAAAAAAGTGATTCTGGAAATGCAGGGAAAAAAATGTGTTGCAAAATACCTTTAATGGCAAACAACTCATTATTGAACCTGTTACACATCATATTGGATTAAATTATAATTTATTTCAAAGACAGTTTGATTTAAGCATTCTTATATTCATATAACCAATGTGTCTTCTTAAAAGACATTGGATGTTACATTATCTGGTGTTACTTAAGCCTGTGAGGCGTTTGGTGTATTGTCTAAATGGCAACATGATATTTAAGTTTTCCATATATGCTCTGGGCTTTTGGCTTTGCTAATACACTCCTAAGAGTTGTAAAATCTTCCGTCATTTCGTTTCAGCCCTCTTTGGCTAGGTTGGAGTTTGATATCATGCTGTAAATGTGAATTTGGGAAATACATGTTAGCTGGGGAGTCCTCCATATTTGTGTCTAGTGAAAGGTCTGCATCTGATCCCCAGTTCCCTACTCCCGCTTCCCTGCAGATCTGCTCCAGGGAGTCAGCAGTCAGTAGCGGAAGGTGTGACAGAAAGGCAGAGGCGCAGTCCCACGGAGTGTTTCCCTGGCCCCCTCTGCCTCCAGGGAGGTTCCAGCCACCAGGGCCTTCACCTCTGTGCCTCCTCCTCCGCCCTCTGCAGTAAGGCAGGCAGCTGTGGGTGAAGCTAGGGCAGCTCCAGCAGGAAGTCTGGCCTCTTGTCCTCTTCCTTCCACCACAGGACACTGATCTGGTGGCGTTTTCTGTTGTCACTTCATGGTTTACTGCCTGCACCACAATCCTCAGCACTTCTAGCCATCTAATTAACTAGTTCCTGGGGTTAATTCATTTGCTTGAACTGAGGAATCTCTATTTCTAAGTGGACCTTGCTGATGTACTCTTCACTGGAAATCTCAGAATAAATTACAGATTTTTCCCCACCTGAGAATGGTTCCTTCACCATTTATATTCAGGCTCTGCACCATCTATAAGCCTATTTGTGCACTGCACAAGCGATTGAGGAGAAACTGGTATCATATAAATGGCATAATTTGAGTCCAAGTCCACATGTGCAAAATAACCATTTGCTAATGAGAACCATGAGTTTGAGAATACAGTTTTTATTACTAAGCAGAATGCTAAGGTGTCTTTTTATGTTACCTTGTGCAGCTCTTCCAAAACCAAGGTGCTTCACATATGTGGGCTCACATAGTCACTAACGATTTTCCTGCTTTGGGTTTATCTGTAAAATAAAATTACTCTTAAAACAAAAGTTTATTCCTATCCCCAAAAGAAGAAAATATGACAATTCGGGTTATTACCATTTTTGTCCGCTTAAGCAAACCAACAAAACAAAAATATAAGATCACTTATATAATTTTGGGCCAGAAGTCAACATCCATAAATGCACATAAATGCAGAGGTAGAGGAATGCATGTCTATCTGGACAGCCTCTCCGTTTATAATAGCAACCTCAAAGATTTTTTTTTTTAATTTCAAAGACATTAAGACAACTTTAAACACGAAGTGACTAAGTTTCATGGAAGTGTGCAGATGTTTGTCACAGCGCAAAGAACAAACTTATTTTACAGCAGTGGGGGCGGCTGTGAGGCTGCCAGGTGTGCGGGGCCCGAGACTCCCTGCGCCCCGCTGCACCCGCCGCGGTCCCCGGCCCTGGCTGCCCTAGTCCCCTGCCTGGCTGACCCGGCAGTCCTGGTCCCTCTGCCACGCCTTGGGCGGCTCCTCCAGACTTGTCAGCAGTGGTAAAATTGAAAAGGAAAAGAAAACAAGCAAACAAAAATCCCCAAAATGAAAGACGTTTCTTTATTATTTTTGCAAGAGAGCGCGATGCTGCCGCCTCCTGATCTGCTTGTCCCGGGAACCTTGTCGAGTCGTGAACCTTGTCGAGTCGTGGTACTTCTTTCATGAGGAAGCTAACGTTAATTCATGTGCGAGGAGCCACTGAAAGGTGCTGACATACACAGGCCGATGGGACTTAGATGTAGTTGTCAGAGACAAAGATAAGAAGGAAACAATATTATTTCAAAATACAGTAAATGTAAGACACACTGGCTGGCCTGGCACAGGAGAGCGGAAGCCGGGTTGCCCGGGCAGCTGGGGCGAGCGGGTCTGGAGAGAGACCTCTGCAAAGTGGCCGAGCAGGAGCCCAAGCCTTCGGCCCCCAGAAGCGCAGATTTAACGGAGGGCCACTCAGACAGGACTTCTCCAGAGCCCCAGGCCCAGGGACAGCTGTGCTGCCCAAACCAGATGCAGCCAGGCTGACACGACTCACCAGGCTGGCAGGAACGGAGGGCTCCGAAGACCAGACGGCTCCCTCAGGCAAGGGCAGAGCACGCGAGGGCT
>PVLA01012884.1:0-40874 GCA_004027455.1 Hydrochoerus hydrochaeris | reverse complement strand
CCTAGTTGCCCGTCTTTGGCTGCCTGTCCAGTGTCTCAGGGCAGTTGTCTCACAGGAACCCCGCAAATCCTCCTCCATGAGCTCTCCCATTTCTCTCACATTATTCACAGAAGGCAAAATTTCACAACCAGTCCTCACAAAGGGGTTATCTAGAAGGCCTCCAGCAACCCCCCTGGAGTCTCCACCCTCGACTCCATATAGAGCATTACATAAAAACATACACATGTGAACTACACAAATTACAATTATCGGTACAAAACATTTCAAGATCCCCGCGCCCAATTCCCACATGCGGTGTCCTTTTCCTGGAAAAGCAATTGTCACAAGGCGTGGATGGACTAGGACACGGCATGGACAGAAAAGGGCGCCGCAAAGAATCAAGATATGTTATGTACAGATACAAATTCCCTATAAGGAATGTGATCACTAAGTATATTCTAAAATGTACCAATAAAATTAACAATAAAAACTTGCTGTTTCACTAAGAAGTATAAAAAAGGGTAATGAAATTAAAGCTGTTTTGGTCTAAGATGAAGGAAATATTTGACTCCTCCTTTGAACATTTAATTAGAATGAAACATTAAAAAATTGTATCATTAAAATAAATATGTAGGCAATTAGAAAGCACAAACATGATTGAAAGCATAATATTACTGTCATAGAATTTATCTGTTTTTCAGAGTATTTCCAGTCTTGAATTAGGTTAGATTCTGCATCTTCAATAAGCATTCTTATATATAGATTTTGGAAACTACATGATTTTTAAAGGTTTGCTTAAATCTGTTCTTAGCCATTTAGTGTCTGACTACCCCACAGTCCTTGATTTGACAAAGTTTGCAATGTGTGCACATGCTTTTCTTCAGCTTGTGCGTACAGAAACATATGCCAACAAATGAATTAGTTTATTGATGGATCAAATTTTTTTAAAAAAAAATCACTTGATTGTTAAATACTATCTATTCTCGTATTAGGAAAGCACATTTTCATGGTGTCAACACACTTTTGCTTATAAACAAAATTTAATAAACAGAAAGTATATAAGGGCTTTAACAAAAATTTCTTCTTTCTGTGTAATAAACTTTCTCAATGGAATAAACATGAAAATCATTCTTTTTTAATGCAATCCTATTCATGTTGTTCATAAGATCTTTTCCAAAAGATGATTTATTTCTGCAGATTAAAACTCAGGACTGGATTGGTTTTCTGCACGTGTCACTGTTTACTGCTTTCCAAAGGAATGTTACTTAGCAACTGTGTGGAAGAAGTTTTCAGCATTTTCAGTCATGCAAGAGCTCAGAAAATATGATAGAGACATTTAAAAATATAATCTCACCTGGAAAAAGTAGTTATCAATTGTAATTGTTGTTAAAAGCTTTTGAATTGAAAATGATAAAAATAACAAAACACAAGGAAACTAAGAATTCAGACACCACCAATACATTACACATTGTATCTTTCCAGTCCTCCTTTCCAGCCACTGAGTTTGTTTCTGTTAACAGTTTGAAATCTATCCTTACTATGTTGGGAGTTTTATGTTACCGTACTAAATATCTGAGCCAATCAACTTAAAAAGAGAAAAGGAAAATTTGGTCTCACAGTTTTAGAGTCCTTAGTTCATGATCATCTGTTGGCCCTTCTGCGTTGAGTGAGGCAATACACCCTGGTGGGAGACAATGGTGGAGCGAAATTGCCCACCTTGTGTTCAGGAAGCAAAAAAATGAGAGAAAGTGGAAGAGGCTGTGTTCCCACAGTCCCTATAATGGCCTGCTTCCAGTGGACCTAGAGGTCTGTCAGTGAGCCTCACCTCTTAAAGATGACACCTCCTCCCCCTAGTGCCAAGATCTGGAGCAGTCATTTAACATAGTGACTTCAAAGAACATTTTAAATCCAAAGCACAGAATTTCAGACTATGCAGACACACATTCCTGTGTACACATGACTACTAATGCAAAATTCAACAATTTTGCAAAACTGAGATTATGTATAATGATGAGATTATGTTGTTTTGTTGCCTCCTTTATTATCACTGTTTTCAGATAGTTTATTGAAATCATTTTATTTGTAATCATGCATGATTGTGTTGCTATATGTTTAGAATTCTGATTAGTGTTTTATACTTCATCTCTTTTTTTTCTTGCGTAAGTTCATAAGATAGATACCATTGTTAATAATAGTTTAGAGGTATACAAGTTAGATTCAGAAAGACCAAGAGATTTGTCAGTGACCTGGCACGTTCACTAGTGATACCATTTGGACTCATGTGTTTCAGAATTAACAATTGACAATAATATAAGAGATTTCAATCAAAATAAGCAGAGACTTATGTGTATAATTTTGGAATACAACATGCTATATTCAACAAAAAAGGGAAATAGGAACCCATAAGAAAAAATGGACAGATTTGATATATGATAATGTTATTTTTGTTTGCATGACCATAGCTGGGTTTTGCTACATACATGTGTCACCAATAAGAAGAAAAGTGTTCAGGGAAAGTGGTTTTAAGAATAATTTAGAAGTTTGACATTTCTCTTTATGTCTAATCAGACAGATTCAAGTTATGTGACCATATCTATCAATAATTTCATTTCTACCAAAGTAGCCAAATCCAGCTAAACTGTGGGGATGAGGACTAGATGATGCAAGACCCTCTACTACTAAAAGGAATAGAGAATGGATACTGGAGGAGATAGTTTTAGTAACAGTTCAAATATTTGAACACACACAAATTTACATCTAAGTTTTTGTATTAAAGAAAATTACCCATTCCCTATGGAAAATACTCCCAAGTCTTTCCAAAAGCTTTCCAAAAGCAATATCCAAATCAGAGTGCAGATGTCAAATGTAAACATAGCTTCTAATAATGTGACAACATAAATATTCATACATTTGGTAACTGTTTCCACTGTCACCAGTCCATATGGATATACAATAGATGAGCAAGTCAATTATGATAAAATATTTTTGGAAAAAAATGGGAAATTCCCAGCAATCATTATTTTAGTCTGATATATGCCACATCAGTTGTTGAGCCCTCCAAAGCAATGAGGTCTGCCTTTCAGAAAGTAAGTCTTTTATCTATTTATATGCATTCCCCCCTTTTCAGTATTCTCTGTAGTCACTGCTTAAATTGAAATTGGAGTGGAGTTTTTCCAGTCCTTTTTATGTGCCAAAATTGTGCTCAAAGTTCCTGTCTAAGCGCTTTCTTAAATATGCCTTATTTCCTGGTCTTTGTTGCCCTGCCTATACTGCCGCTTGATTTGTGATGACAACTACTTTAGTGTCATCTAAAAGAAGAAGTTTGAGTACTAAGGGAGCATGGCAGTTTGATCTGATCTTTGTTATCAGTCTGACTTTATTGCTTCGGCTGAGAAATCTCAAAAGGAGGAATTTGTTAAAGGTCCCAAAAGAAAGTGTCTTCTGCTGCTAATTAGAGTACCAGGGCACTTTTTCAGTTCTCTAAGCATTCATATTTCAGGACTCAATTAGACTTTGTATTGCAAGCAAACTATGTCCTACTTAACAGAGCTTTCTGCTTGCAAGTGAATTTGATTCCTACCTTAGATCATCTCTCTGAAGATACCTGACAAAAATCAGTGTGATTCTGTCAGTGTACATTAGTATTCATCCCTTTTCCCATCACTTGTTCCATTTATGCCTCTTCAGACATGTGCTTTCTGCACACAGTGGAGAAAGTGGACAGAAAGGGAAAAAGCAGTTTCTGGCATGAATTATTTCCTATGTTACACACTTGCCCAAATTCTAAATTTTATATGACTTAGTCTTCTACTTTTTATTAGACAAATGCTTGATTAAAAACTGCATTTATACATTGAAATATTCCAAAAAGGAAATGTAAGTATTGGGTAAGCCAAAAAAATTTCTCCATCTACTTACTGTCATTCTCTCCATCTATTCTTCTTCATGTTGATGATACTGACTCCTATCCATGAAAATTATTCTTTCAAAGTTTCTCTTTTTGCTTACCATCCTATCTCAGCAACTTCTAGGATGATATCTACTCTAGGCATATCATGAAAAATAAATAGAAACTTTCTGATACTTCCAGTTTTAATACCTTTTTTTTCTTTTACCAGAACCTTCTATCTTTCTAAGTAATACTCTCTAATACAGAACCACAACTACCTTTGACCATGCTGATACCTGAAATTCATTGATCCTACTGATTTAGTGTCACTAGTATCTCATGTCCTGTTATTCTTTCTTAGTTATCAAGTTCTGTGGCACACCAAGCACATCATTATAACACATTCCTAGAGTTCACGCTCAGTTGATGTGCTCTAGGCTAGTTGGACTTGTTTGTCAAAAGTCAAACCTAATTAAATCTAGCATGCTGTTTACTTAAATTTAACTTCCATAAATTATTGTATGGTAAAAATAAGTAAAGCAGGTAAAAGATTAACTGCCACTTCAAATTTCCAATCTCCTCACTAATCATTTCCATATATTTCACTAAAAAAAAACCCCAAAAATAGAGCCATATGAAGAGAAACTTAGCTTCCATAAACTTTCACTAACCCGTTTCTCCAATTTACATCTATTCCCATATACTCTGCTGTTTCTTCTGTTGTAGATGAACAAATTTTTGCAACAATATGACTGAAAGTGTTCACTGGGAATGATGATTCATATATTAGTTAAGATTACCTAAATTTGACCCTCTGTGAATGGTATTTTGCTGAGTTTGGAATGTATCCTGGATGTTTTAGAATTCAAAAAAGCTCATGATCTCATTTGCCATATTAAGCAACAGTAGGGAACAGAAATGTTGGTGATAATGAAAATGTTTGACATTGTACCAGTATACCAGTTGTTACTGAGCTTTTGAAATGTGCTAGTGTGGTGGAGGAACTGGACTTTTCATTAATATTTAATTTTAATTTATTGGCTACTGTATTGGACAGCACTGTGTCAGCATGATTATAGGGAGAAAGTTGAAGAATTGGGAGACATGAAGACCACTTAGGAAGCCACTGAATTTAGGCTAGGCCAAAGATGACCAGAATTTGAATTACTGTCTTGATGTTTTAGCAAGATTTCCCAAATCCAGAAATCTCTGAAAAATGAAATTACTTTTGTACTCTTATTGATGGTAAAATATAAACTGACTTGAAATTATTTGGTGGCAATGTCTGCAATGAGTTTTCTTGAAAGTATTTGTTTTCAGTTAAAAATATTCAAAAATCTGAAAAAAAAGGGTTCTAATGAACAGGTATTTCCCTATAGGTATTTTATAGTGCCTGGTAGATAAACTTATTGTCTTTTTAATATATAGGTAATATTTTTATTCTTAAATCTGGTATCCCATCTTAAAAAATTGGATACAGTTTAAACCTTTTTTTGAACCAGTAATCAAACTTGGGACCTTGTGCTTCCCAGGCAGCCACTTGTGCTGCTGAGCTATATCCCTGGCCTGGATAAAATTTAGAAACCCATAGTAAGTAGTAAAAATGAAAATAGATGATATAGGGAACTTTAATGGTATAATCGATAAACTCTGGCTGCCATGTGACATTTGGAAATGAGGGGTAAAGTAACATAAAAAAAAATATATAGTTTTCTGTTTTTATGATGCTGTGTGCCAAATCCAGGGTCTTATGCATGCTAGAAAAGCACTCTGCAAATTCACCCTCAATCTAGCTATTTTTAGTTTTTAAAATTAAGCTTGGATGTTAGTGGGTAGTATTAAAAATTGTCCCAAGAAGAAGGTTGTATTTAGATCTGAGGGGAGAGACCTAGAGACACAATTGATTCCATTTCGCAGATTGAGTTACAGCTTTGTGTAATGTATGCTACTGAAGATTATTATCCATCTGAATATTTCCCTGTGTTTGCTATCCATAGAGATTAACCAGATTTTTAAATAAAAAATGAAGAATACTGATTTTACTTATTTTATAAGAATAATATATACTTATTTATGCAGCAGTAATTTTTATTCTTTCTAATACATTACATCCCTTTTACAGTAAATATTTTGCAACACTTCTGTACTATTTTGGAATAAAATTCAGAGTAAATGTATCTATACTGTTGTTAAAATAATTAATATCCCAATTATAATGCAAAACAGAAAGAAGGAAATAATAATAAGCATGTTGTTCAATATAGAAATGCTCAAGAATGAATACCTATGCTAAGATAATGGAAGAGAGAGAAGCTTGCACCAATCATAGTGTAAGAAATTAGTGCTGACATTGATAGTAAATAGTAATCAAATGTCTTAATTTATATTAATGTCACAAAATTCTAAGTCAAGATTTTTTTTATCTCTAAAGCCTTCATGTCTGTAGATATTATATATAGCTACTCTCTCTGTACAATTTCTCTCTCTATATAGAGAAAGCAATCTAAAACATTTTAGCACATATTTTATTTATGTGTGAAATCGTCATTATTAATAGTAGTACCTGTGCCTACCTGTGAATGGTTGATAGATACTACAAAATCTTTACCTTAGTAAAAAAAGTATATGCAAAAACAAAAATGACTACCAGAAATTTATTAGTCCTTTTTCCTTCCAGTTCTCACAGATTATATTAGATCATGAATTACTACAGATTTTGAAAAATTAGCTTTTGCAACATAATTCTTCCATTTCCATCCCTTACCAAGTTCAGGTGCACACATTCATTAAGAAAACAGGAAGAAAAGAGACCAGATATTTTTCTCTTAACTATTGAAGAAAAATAAAAAGGAATATTTTCAAAGTATTTCATGAGTATCACATTTTTACATTATCTTACTGGAAGGAATGTTGTCTGTTATATTACAGTAAGAGAAAGTTAATTTACTGTCATATTGCACATATGCTAATTACATCTTCCAAATTTTCTACTACAGTTTGAATTTTAAAAGTTCTGTTTTATATTATTATAAATGTACATAATTTTCTCAGATCATATGTTCTCATTTTGGTTTGAAATTTTGGTTCCTTTTTGTGTTGCCATCATGAGTCTAAAGTAATAACAGTCTGCATTTAGCAGTTTCTTACACGATTTTCAGAGATTGAGCATACACATTAGAAAATTTCTTGGAGCTATTGAAACTGTGGTTTAAATACACTGTTCTTTTGTAAATATTAAGTACACTTCTCCAACTTGAGAATTTGATTTAGAATCTGCCTGCCTTTCCTGAAAACCATTAAGTGTTCTGGTTATATATTTTTGTAATTTTTCTTAAAGATCTTGCAACATACTGATGGGGAGAAAGAGACATATATTAAGATATCTTAGACATTTTTGAGAGTTACTTCTGAGATGTAGTTACAGTATATAATTTTTCCAAGAAATGTAAAAAGAAAAATTAAGGCAATTTAAAGCAAAAGAAAAAATAACGAAGTCTTCTATACATCAAATTATAAAAACAAGACTAAGGTCATTACTGATACAGCAGAGCATTTGCTAAACTATTTCCCAAGTAATCTTTTCTTGTTTATTCCTAAATTATACAGTGTTTCTGTTCATTTTACTGGTCTGGCTCACTGACATCTTCCATCTTTTGTTGTTTAACTAAGACAACTATTTTCTGCCTTAGAATTTGAAACATACTGTACTTGATTTCCAGTACAAGTTATATTTGCTTACTTAAGAAAAATGTTTTATTTTTGATATAAGTAATATTTACTTACTTTTCTAAAAATGACTTCTGCCAAAAATTAAAGAGCTGGCTTCTTGGATCTTTATCCCCATAAAACAATGATACACTTGGGCTCAGTTGCCCTGTACCCTGTAGGTGCAACCTGCACCTCCTCCCTAAAGTACCATCTCCAGCACACTCTAATTTTTTTTACATCACTAAATTTGAGTTGCCATTTATTTTAGTTACCATCTTTTGACTTTATAATCTTCAGATCTTGAATGTCAAATGTATTTTCCACTTGAATCTAGTTTAGCATTATTTTTTGTTGATTAATATGTTAATAGTTTTCACAGCATAAAATCTATTATTTTTATTCTAGGTAAATGATGTGTGTTTATGAATCTGGAAATTCAGTACAGTATTATTGCTTTTCATACCATGGAATGATCAGAAATAAAAGAGACTTAACAAGTTATCAGATGCATATTCTAGACTCTTAACCCTAGCCTAGCAACAACCACACTGATGAAGCATAGGAAGATTAAGCATTTTATCAAAAGTTTTCGGGTTTGTCAAAGATAGAGTTAGGATTACACTCTCATGCTCTCACTCATTTAACCATTCTCTAATACTACAATTCCACATATAAAACACCTGTAAGATGAGTAAGCTTCTATTGTGTTTCAATTTTATGTACCATGTTTCATTGTAAATATTTAAAAATATTATTCTCCCAAAGTAAATTGTTCTAATTTACCTGTTTTATTTTAAACAGATCATGTTGTTTGTGAAGAAGAGTTCAAATACGCCATGTTAGCTTTAAACTGTATATGCCCTGCCACATCTACACTTATTACACTACTGGTCCATACCTCTAGAGGGCAGTAAGTATATATTTTTTTTCTCTAAAGTAACATTTTAAATTACTTAAAAATAATGTGAGGTTATATGATTTAGAAATACAGTAAACCAGTTTTCAACACTATATGTAACTATATTTACATTTCTGTGAGTTACCTTTGTCTGGTAGATATGCTTTAAGGGATCCAAATATAGCAAACTGATAGTCCTTTGCTATCTTTTTTCAGTACCTTGAAATAATGGGTTGCATCCTAATTTCTAAATGTCAACATCATCTGATAGGTCTAGAATTGGAGCATTATTTTTCTTTTCAAAGCTAATGCTTATATTTCATATCTATTAAAACTGATTCCCAAAAGCACTAGTATATTGATATTAAACTCTTTTATCTACCTGAGGTAAGTTTTTGTATACCACTGACTTCAGAATTTTATATATATATATATATATATATATATATATATATATATATATGTGTGTGTGTGTGTGTGTGTGTGTGTAGTTTTACTATTAAAAGTAATTGTAAGAATTAGTGCAGGGGCTGGGTATATAGCTCAGCATGCACAATGTCTGTCCAGTAAGAGAGAGGTCATAAGTTTGATTCTTGGTACCAAAAAATAAAAAGGAAAAAAATAGTTTAAAATAAGTCATTTTTTCTGTAGTTAAAGGTGGATAAGATAATTTTATATTTACCTTTTTATTCCTATGTATTTATTTTGATAGTTTCTTAAAATATAGTTTTAACTTTTATGATCAAGGAAATAGAAGGAGTGAAGATAATCACTAATCATATTTAAAGAAGCAAAAGTACTGCATTCATTTCATTCCTTTCTCTGTTCCTAATTTGGTATGTTAGACAAAAATATTGATTTTTCTAAATAAATTCTACTGTGTACTATACTTACAGCTATGCTTGTTTAAATTGAAAAAGTTAATTGATGGTTATTTAAGTGAAGTGCCAAGAAAATAAATCCAGGACAAGTAAAATTCTTTCTTTGGGTTTATAGTAGGTGGAGTAAATTGCTAAAAGCATAAAAATAGCAAATGTCCAGTGATATTTAAAGCAGATTTTGCTATTTTACATTTCTGTTCTGTTGAGACAGAAAAAAATTCCCAGGAGCAATTTTCTCAATAGAAGTATTTCCATTCTGTACATTGACAAGCCTTTAATTTGTGTGGTGGAAAAGTTGTACCAAAACATGAATGAAAATTGTTTGTTCTTTGCAAAATATGATCAACACTTTTCATGCAACCTTTTTAGACATTAGTTAATTAAGCAGCCGGAAAAACTCGCCTATGTCTTTATTATTTTGCCATACAATCTTTATCATAGATTATAAAACTGTGACTCTGAATATCTGCTCCAAGTGTATTGCTCTACATACAAATGAGAAAACAAGGCCTGCTGGTAATATTTTACACAACTCATAGATTGAAGTTAATTTACATTGTATAACTCACTGTAAATACTTTTACTGATGTGCAACTTTGCTTGGTGAAAAAGTGTATAATGAAATAAAGAGTAATAAGAATCTCTTGGAAGAACTGGATTGTTACACATACACATACTTTTAGTTTCTTGGACACTGAGCAAACAGAAAGCTGTTAGTATATGGGAACTTCAAAGAAAACAATTTTAAGCAGTAGAAACTTTCTCATTTTGAGAAAGGATGAACAAAAAAGTGTGATAAGAAAATGAAACATGTTGGAGACTATCACTTTATTAGGCTCATCTATGAATCCAAGAAAGGAAATAATTATACACTATTACATAGAGAAGTTAATAAAAGCTTCTATTACATATATGTTTGCTTATATGTGTGTGTACACTGGCTTTTAAAGTCTTATTTTTGAGATAAATATTAGTAAAAGTAAAGATTAAAAATGCAAGGAGAGAGTGGGGGATGAAATCCAGAGATTGAAAAGCTAAACTTGGTAAGGAGACAATTATATTTTTCCTTAGAAAACTGGATGAAGAAAAATAATAGTAATGAGTTATAGTAATTTTGCTAATATTTAATGTGGAAAAGTGAATTAGTTATAAATATGTATGATCCATTACCATCATAGCTGGCTAAAGTGGGAATGACATTCATGCTATACATTGCATAGTCTGGGGATCAGCACTTGTATTTGTTTCTTTTCAATCTGATATATTTAACAACTGTATCCTGAGACACCAATTATCTGCGCGCAAGCTTCTTTAGTAGAAGAATATAGAGAAGGGCTTTATGAAAGGCTTTGAAGTAGCCAATACAGTTTGTCCATGCTGATACAAAGTAATGATTTATAATGAAAAATTACATATTTAGTGACAAAACTCTGGTTTTCAATTTTTTATTAAGGATATAACTATATTTTTTATTTAAATATGAGGTTCATTCTAGTTTTATCCATTAACAACATACACACATATTTATTTTAAATTTATTTATTCCTGTTAAATCATTAGGTTACAAATCATATGAATGAAAGGTAAAGCAAAGGAACTTAGCAGAGGTTATATTGAGTCATACAATTAACTTTAATAACCTAAATTTTATATGGAAATTACCATGAAACTCATGGTAGTCATTCAAAAACCCAAATCTGGAATGTTTCCTTGGCACTATCAAAATAAGGAAACATGAAATATACCTCAGTATAGATTTTGTGTTATATTTATTTTGATAATTGTTTCTTTGAAGGCTTAATGCTATGTTTTAAAACCAAGAACAGGCATATCATTATTATAAAGTGTATGATCCAGAAACTTCTTTTACTAAAATAATACCTAAAATCAAACTCTCTGGAAATCATATTTCCCAACTACAAACAAAATTTTGTCTTCTAGGGCTCATACTATGAGTGAAATTCATAAATTTAGAAAGGAAATGAGATAAAGAGGAAATAACACTAGGTTTGGCAGAAATGGTTCACTGCTAAAGCCAACTAATATCGAGCCAATTATATGCTCAGTTTAATTTTTGTTCACTATGTAAAAAGTTGAGATAATAATCTTTACCTAATTCATTACTGTTTTCATCACTTTTGAAATTACTTATTGAATGATAAGTAGGCTATGAAACCATTCCATATGTTATGGATACAGACAGTAAATCAACAGAAATTCCCTGTTTGGAAGGGGCTTTTATTCTAATTAATGAGACAAATAAACCAAAAGTGATATTGGAGAAAAATAAAGTAGAGGAAGACAAAGCAAGCCCAGGGTGTGACAGTTAATTTAATTTAAATGACATATCAAAACTTATTATGCAATTGATATCAAAGTTCTGAACAAATTAAAGAAAGCACCATTGAAATGTCTGAGATATAAATTTCCCAGACAGAGGGAGAAGCAAAAACTATAAGATGCAAGAAAGAACTTCTGATGATTTAAAAAACACTTCTGATGATTTGAAGAACAGTAAAACATTCACTTGGCTAAAGCAAGTTAAGGGAGGGAAAATACTAAAAGCTGAGATTTGAAGAAAATGGCATCAAATCATTTGGGGTCTTATAAACTATTTTATGGATATTGCCTGTCACTCTAGGTTTAACACATCATTGAACGGTTCTGAGACTTAACCAATATGTGGTTTGAAAGAGGTGAAATCCAACTGAAAAAATAAGTACATGAATTTGTCTTCTATCATCATATAAATAAACCTATTGATTGGTATCACCCACACCCAGGGTGGTGCTTCTATTACCCACACCCAGAACTGTGTGAAACCCATTTAGATGTCACATGCCCATAATCCCAATATCACACACTCTACTTTCCTTACATTTATTGGTAAAGAGTAAAATAACTTTGATAGTTTAGCAGAACCAATTCTAAAATGTTGTAATTTTGCAAACATGTTCCTCAGAGGTGGTTATTTCTTCTCTTTCTTTCTTTTTTTTTTTTTTTCTTGGTGCCAGGGATCGAACTCACAACCTTGCGTTTGCCAAACAGGCACTTATATCACTGAGCTAAACCCTTGGCCCCAGAGGTAGTTATTTCTTAAGAAGTCCTTCATTACTTTACTGAGAAAATATGCTGTTTTCACCAACGGAATCAAGTAGCAGATCTGAATATTTCTGTAATGCTATTTGAGAAAAGAAAATTAACTTATAAACACCAGTGATTAAGTTTTATTTATTGATTCAAAAATAATTGAGGCATTAAGAAATGGAAGAAAATTCAAGAATACCTGATTCATAGTAGTTTTCCTCAGCTTTCAAACGTTTATTGTAACCCCTAATGAAAAGCAAAATATTTGTAAAGTTGTAGAGAACTGGTTGCATTCAACTTTATATCATGAGCATTTATGCTTCAGTAAATTTTAGGTCTTCTCAAATAATTGCTTCAGTAGAGATTACATAAGAGTTTTGAAAAAATCCAAAAGCACCATACAAACACATTAAACCTGAATTTAGTCTAATTAATTTGTGTGTGGTATATAAATTGTGGTTTGTCATGATACAACTGCCAAATTTGTATACAGTTAGAACTTTTGGATAGATGTTAACACTTGACTTGGAAAGCTAAATTACATTCTTAGAAAAGTTTGAGAAATACTAGCTTAAACATTGCTTTTCCCCAATTTTATTTGAACTTGTTTTAAATTTACAGAAAAGTTGTAAAGATGGTACAAAGTATTATTACATACCTCTTTCATAAAACTTTCTCTAATACCATACTTTTAAAAATAATAATACAATTATCAAAATGGAAACTTAAAATGGTCAGTATTGTTGATTGTTATTTTAATATCTTCAGATTTTCTATTAATGTATATTTTCTGATTTGGAAACCTAGCCAACATCTATATTGTATTTAGCTATTTCTCCTTAGCCTAGTTTCTGTGGACATGATTGGAATCAGTTTAAGTTCATGACTTTTATGCATACATATAAAAAGATATACACAGAAATATAGATCTCCATTAGTGTGTGCCTGTCACAGTATACGACAAAATTTCTGATTCTCCCTGAGTGAACCTAGAAACAATGACACCCAATGTCATTGATTACCAGTGACTAGCAGTGAACACATTTAATGCTCAGATCTTGATTACTAAAATCATTCTCCAAAAACAGTACCTATGTTCCTTGGTGTTCTGATCAAGTGAAGGACTGGTTTAAGAAAGGTACAAAATGAGCCTGGAAAATCTTGTGATCCCAGAAAGTGAGGAATTTCTCAGAAGAAGTCTAAGGTGGAACAATTCAAGCTACACAATAAGTAAAGATAAAATAAAACAAATATCCAGAAGCCCATACTGATTAGTAATGTCATATAATAACTAAATAAGGAAAAGGGATGGCTGTTTCTTACTCAAGAATTCCAACTAAGACAACGAAAGAGGAAAATATTAAGTCACCATTATGCAAGCACCGTAGTGTTAGTCTTATGATTACCCTCATGAGTGCTAATAATAGTGGGCAAAAATTTGAGCAGAAGCAGAATAATTGTGTTGTCTTAACATCTGTCACCAAAATATTTAGTAACAATGAAAAAAAAATTATAAATTTACAGTGGAGAAACCAACAAAATACCACCTTAAACAAGGAACTACAGTAAAATTCACCAATAAAAAGATTTGTCAAAAGACCTACCACACCTATTGTTTGAGACACTGAGCTGAATTACCATTACTAACAAAAACCAAAATGCTAAAAAAGTTAGGTTAAATTTATGTAGCTTTTCACTTGATGCACTAGGAAAGACACAGCATTTGTCCTACTTTGGTTATGTGTTTTCATTATTTTTCTTGTTGCTAGGACCAAATAACTGACATGTAAAGTTAAAGGGGGGAAATTTTATTTCAGTTCACAGTTCATAGAGGTTTTAGTGCATAGTCGGCTGACTGCAAAGAAGGGTAGCAAGGCAGAGAAGGGCACTGCAGAAAAGGAACTGACAGGGCAAGCAGAAGGTAGCCAGCAGGAGCAGCAGCACCAAGCCTGCCTTCCCTGTCTTCCTTTATATCCCACCCAGGTTGTAAGCGTATTGATTGGTGCTTCCTATACTCAGGATGGGCTTCAGCTATCTACCCCTTAATCCCAGTATCACAACCTCAGTCCACATTCTCACATCCTAATCGAGTCACCTTTGAAACTCCTTGCCTAGGACTTCATGAGAGTTTAAGGGGACATCTAGATCCAAGTGATAACATTCTGCCCCTGACACCCAAAATATTCCAGAATGCCCCCAATATATTCATTTTTGTAAAAGTCATGTAGTCTGTATCTTACAGTTGCTAAAGTCCTAACAGGCTCATACTTGAGTCTTCAAGTATATCTAACAATTATTTCTACCATTTTCTAATTGTGAGAGAATATCAGACCCACCCATATTGAGAGTGTCCTACAAAGAAACTGATACTATTCAAAATGTGTAAGTAATGACAGGCAAGGAAAGACTGAGGGTTTAAAATTTTATTTTTTGGGTCAGGGATACAGCTCAGAGGCACAGTGCATGCCTGGCAAGCGTGAGGTCTTGAGTTTGATTCCCAGTACCAAAATAACTAACTAACTAAATAAATAAATAAAATTTTACTTTTAAATATTTTACTTCCCTTAATTTACATATCTTCAGGTAGTATTTCAATTGGAAAAGTTCTCCCAATAAAATCTTTAAGAAAATATATATTGTAAAGTGATACAGACCAAGACAAAAGGAAAGAAATACTTTTTCTATATCCTATTGCCTTAGACATACAGGGTCTGGATCACAGTAGTCAGAAACCTCCAGCGTTTCTCAGACCATTAGGTCCAACACTTTGGATGGAAATTAGTCATGAGTCTTCCTGTTTCTGTTATACCAAACATCAAGAGCATCCAGTTTTACTCACTGGGTTGAGAGATAAAGAAAATCCAGTGTCATTACTGCTGTCAGGAAAAGGATCCAGCAAAATCATTAAAAAGGGAAGTAGGGAAGGAGGTAGAGATAAATTAGAGGGAGACTTTCTCCTTTTAATCCTGAGCTGCTCACAGAGAGGCTGGAGAATCAGCTGTCACGTGGGTGGAAGAGAAAGTTTCTCAAAAGTAATAGGGATTATAATTACCATGCTGACTGCCAGAAAGGAAAAGAAGAAACGGGTGGGAAAGCATGTTCAAATGAACTATCTTTAGCACTATTGGAAATTTTACACTCAAAAATGGTGACAGAAAAACTATATTTTATAATCTGGCAAATCTAGTTCAGCCACTCTTCTCCTGCATGTGAGTAAAATAGAATCCAAGTCAGCATGAGAGCATTTCCTTTGTTGTAACACACACACACACACACACACACACACGCATGCATGTGAGCACAAAAATTTAACACTTTAATACATTTGAATGCTATAAATCAGCTAATTTAGATATAAAATTTGAATTATATTTGATATAACTTTAAAAATACAAGCTATAATTGGCATTACTAGATTATTGTATAATTTGCAGTTGCATCTGTCATGTATGAGATCATTAATACACTTCTTTTCCAAACCCTGTATCGTGCTGCAACCCATACGGCTCCACATCATTAACAATCTCATGACCTTCAGACAGCAAGTGGATGCCTTAGTCAGCTTTCTTGTTCTTGCGACAAAATACTTGACAGTTACAGCTTAAAAGAAGAGAACTTTAATTTTTCTCATAGTTTCCACTGGGTTCAGTCTCAAGTTAGGTAGCTGTCTCTTTGCCTAGGGACAGTTGCTCATTGCCTGGTGGTCAGGAAACAGAGAAGACAGGCACATCCATGCTCCCAAGAACACACCCTTCCTGTTGCATTTCCAACGAAACATTTCCAATTAGGCCCCACTTCCTAAGAGCACATTTAAAGACTGAACTCAACACTGGATGAATCCACTGGTGAATGTTGCACCCCACAATCCAATCATTTTTCAAACAGGTGAGACTTTCAGGGGCAGTTTAGATCTAAACCATAATGGTGTTGATAAACCTTTATCAAAGGGTGTGACTAAATACATAATGCCCCCCCCTTCTGTCTTATGTAGATAAACAGTGTAACTGTCCTTAATTTAACTGGTGACCACAACCAGTATCACCTGGTGATCAGTTTCCTGGTGAGTTTTAAGACTGTGATTAACACTTGTGAGGGTACTTGTCTATTCCGCTTAGTACCTTGCAGAGCTGTCTTGTGAAAGAACTTGAGAGGATATACCTGCCTCTCACTATCACTCTGATGTCACTTTATATTTCCCCAGATGGCCTTCATATATATATATATATAGCCAGATACATCCTCTGTGTGTGTGTGTGTGTGTGTGTGTGTGTGTCTGTGTGTGTGTGTCTGTGTGTGTGTGTCTGTGTGTGGTCCTGCACTGGCTCTCATCTGGCTACAAAAACTAATTATACTGCACTGCTTCATGCTTCAGCATGGACTGCTATTCAGCTAACTACATTCCAAGAAGGAATGTGAAACTTTCTGGCATTCTGACACCTGGACTACATGAAAAGGCCCTTTTTCACTTTTTTAGCCTCTATCCGTTCCTTCTTTCTTACTATGAGTGTGAATTTCATTGCATCCAGAAACTATGTGGAAGTTCACACTTGCTCTTCTAAAACTCCCCCACTTCACAGTACTCTGCTCTTAACCCCATAGATTTTTTGGTTGTGATGTTAGTTTGCCAGGTGGCCCACTCAAAAACCGGCAGACTTAAACAACTGAAATTTATTTTCTCACTGTTGTATAATCTGGAAGTCCTACATCAGTGTTCACTTTCTCCTGAGCCCCTTCTTCCTGAGCTTGCAGATGGCTGCTTTTCCACCGTCCTCATGTGACATGTCTTCTCTGTGCCCACATTTGGTCTCTCTCTCTCTCTCTCTCTCTCTCTCTCTCTCTCTCTCTCTCTCTCTCTCTCTCTCTCTCTCTCATCCTTCCCTAAATTTCACTTTCATATGGAGACACAAGTCCACCTGGTTCAGGGCTCGCTCTACCAGGTTTACTCTAATTTAAACACTTTTTTTAGGCTTTATCTCTAAATACTTCCACATTCTGAGGTACTGGAGGAGGTACAGCTTCAACAAATGAGTTGCTGGGGGATACACACTTCAGCCACCTTTGAGGTGGGAAATAGCTTTAGGTTCGACTGAAACATGCCTACAAATTGTTATTGTTTTATCTAAGTCAGTAGGTCTGCTGGCTCCACAGAAACCCATTCTCATCATGAAAACAAAAAAGGTCATGTAGCTATATATTCCTAGTGCTCCTTTCTTCCACAGCAAAAACAAAAACAAACAAAAACTTACTACAGTAAGTGTGGAGATAAGAATTAAGGTCACCACAAGAAAGGGAAATGATAGACCTCATAAACTTACTCTGTATTTTATATAAACTAATACATACTAATAAATCTACAGAGAAAGGCATTTTATTAGGGATAACTAAAATTAGGTAATATATATAACTACCTGAGAAGCACACTTATGAAAAGGTCAACTGGAGCATCAGGCATAGTTTGAGAGATCGGTATATTGCTATGGCCTGACATCTGGCTTCCTGGACAGCCTTTAATACCTCAACATTGACTATTAAACTAGATCTCAATATTTCTGTATAAATATTTCTTTAAGATTTTCTATGCTCTATGTTCTGCTAATTTATTTTTACATCCTTACCTCCCATGATTCTCTTATGTATTGCTCGTTCTCCAAATAACATGATCCTAAATATACTTTGGAGTTTCCGCCTTCTATATCTTTTTTAAATGCTCTCTGCTTTGAAAGCATTTCTTCTGCCTTCCTAGAAGATTTGTTTAAATCAAAAATTATATCTTCTCCTGAATATTTTTAAACTTCACAATTTAATGTGATTTCTCCCTTCTATGAATGTACATATAATTCTATTATACTTTGCTGGGTTGTATATTGCAGTCTTTTAAAATTATATTTCTTTTTCCCTTCTTAATAGGTTATAGTTTAATTCAAGTTAGAGAGTATGCCTTACACATTTTTACACATTCTGTAATGTTTCTCCCAACATAGTTGCTCATATTAGTTAAATGACTGAAGTAAAAGATGCAGCAAAGGTAATTCTTTGAAGTCCCTGACCCATATTTCCTCTGCAAAATTTTCTGGAAAAAGCAACAACAACAATAACAAAAAACAACAGACTCCCTCCTCTGCCTGTTTTGTTTATTTAACTAGCATCCAAAATGAATTTCTACATTTGTCTATATGAAAATCAGATGTCAGCACCACAGTTAATGACATTTATTCACAAAATTTGCCACTGAGAAAAGGTCCAATTCAGGTAATAAATCTCAACAAAGGACATCAATAAATCAAAGGTTCATATAGAATGAGAGGTATGTGTTTCCTCTCTTATATAAAAAAGGCAAGAAACTTGAAGGAATCTAAACTGTACAACAAAATAAATGAGAAATTATTGGAATATTCTCTGGAGTAGCTCAGGAGACTGAGAGGGGATCGGGTAATGATGGTGCCTCCTTTGACTGCAGTAAACTCACAGCAAGTCACTCCTTACAGGTACTTTACTTGTAATCTGAAGAGGTGATTTAATTATAACTTGTATGAAAAATACAGATGCTTTCCTTTTGTCAATGTAAAAATTGCTATACTGAAATTAAAATTTTGGAGTAAAAGAAGAGAAAATATGGAAGGGAAATGGGTGATTCATATCCTCAATTTACAAAATGGAAAACTAAGTCTGTGTTTACACTTAGTGGAACAAAGTTTAACTACATTAAGTTAAAAAGTAACTAATAACTAGTAAATCTGAAATTGTTACCTAACAATGGGCCAAATTCTGCTTGTTGACCCTTGACATAGCTTATAAACATTTTTTATTGTTTTCTTTGAATATGCGTTTCAGTGGGAATGGTAACAGCCAGCTAACGTAATTCTGAACATTTGACCTGATTTATAATTTTATTTTTACTAAACTTTCTCTATAAAACAATATTTGCAGAGCACCACTAATGGTAAATTAAAAACAATATGATTATGAGAATTTTCCTAAGGAATCCATTCTGAAGTAATTGTCTTCTTTTATATCTCACAAGATGAGATCAATATGTAGCTCCATGATAGAGTAATAAATAAAATTTAACAGCATTAGTAAGAGATACCTTGGAATCCTTCAAATCAAGATTTGGAAAAATCTGTTTCTGTTTTTCATTTTTATTTTTTAATTAAAATCTGTGCTATGGAAGAGATAAAATTAAAAATATGATATTGAATTAAGATATTGTGGTTTGGCGTTTCATTCATTCATTCATTCAGTTACTCCACATAGTGATTACAGGAACCTGTACTGTGTATGGGTACTGTTAGGAATTTGAAAATTACACATATAAATATATCATGATCATGGCATTTTAATCTGACTTGGGATAAGTGCAGAGCATCATACAATTTCAAAATTGCTTATAGGTGGATTTGCAATGTCTTATAAATTTTCCCTTATGGATTCCAATAAATATATGTGTTACTAATGAATGTATGTTTTAGTTATGGTAAGAAGAGTTTTTATATTTAGACAATAAATTAAATAGCAATATGGAGAGGCAGCAAAAACCATCTTATTATAATTATTTTTACAAAGACAAAAAAGTCATAAACGTAAACAACATCAATAGGAGCTTCCCAAACTCCTGTATCTCTAGATATTAATATTTATGGAGTGTAACTGCTACAGAAGTTACTATTCTGTTCTAAGCCAAAGTCCCATGTACAGCGGTGGAATGTCAATGTACAGGGCCATGAAGAGCTGGAATGCAAACCGAGCACATTGACACTCACTAAGCGAGTGGAGTCCACTGAAAGAATGAAAAAGAAGTACTTTCTGGCCAACCCCTTTTATTACTGCTGAGGCAGAACAGTTTAACATCAGGGAGCTCTGACTTAATAACGGAGTTGAAGCACTGAAAATGCAGTTTCGTTGTGATAAATTAATTCTTTTTCTACCTGAAAGTTTTAAAGCTAGTTGAAACCTCTGAGGAATTTTAGGATTTTATTTACAATAAATAATGGGAATTAAATGGGAATTTCAAAAAAACTATGCTGAATATTTTAAAGGAGAAGACAATTTAAGGTCAGTGAATTTGGCCACTTCCATGTGCCATCAACCTCTGAAATTTAATTTTGGAATTCTTTTTCATTCTTAGTAAAATAGATCACTTTCAAAATAATGTTCTTGGTTAGCAATGCTTAAAAATGATGGCATTTCTTTATTCAGTGGCAATGTTCCTTATCCTGAGAGTGGTAAACAGCATTCCAGTTCCACCTAGTGGTAGAAAATTGTCAGCCTCTGTGTTGCATAGACAATTTTTAATCTTATAGTTCTGTTTTGATGTCTGATAACATAAGCAACTGAGGAAGCTGTGCAATTCAAATGGATAAATGCATAAACCTCTTTCTGGAACACTGAGGTGTCTGAATATTGCTCTTCATTCTAGATAAAATAATCCTATGTCCGTACAGTCAATTCTATTTGTAGACTAAGAAGAATAATGTTTACACAAAGTTATAATAGCTGTTTATTTTGCATCCTCACGTCATTTGGAAATTTTTGTGCAACATTCAACTTATCAGTTATAATCAAAATTATATATGACACAGTCCACAATTTTCAGAATTATTTCTTTCAGTGTTTAAACTCTAGATATCTATCCTAGAAAGTAAACATAATGTAATAATACCATTAAAATATTCTAATTTTTAAATAAAATAAAATTTGATAGTCTTTGAATTAATGTAATTCATGTGTGTTTGCAGAAATGTACTTTGTAAAGTATAGAAACAGTTAACTGGAACCAATGTGACATTATATCCATGAAGTACATTAATTTTAGCTAGATTTAAACTTTTTGGTCTTTTATTTTAGACTTTTAAAATCTACTCCCAATCAATGTAATGATTTAATAAATACATGTTGCCCTTTAAGATACTGAATTAATAATGAATTTCATTTTGCTTTGTTTTACTTATTTTCTTAAGTATAAATTTAATGGAATTTATGTCCTTAGACAAAAATTTCAGAATTATCTAGGAAGCTTTTCATTACCTACTGAAAAATGGATTTTATGTCAAAGTTACTTGATGACAAGATTCTCTTTACTCCAACTAATGTGGAAATAATTTAGCTTGACAATACAAATAAGCGTATACCTGCAAGTCATATGTTAATCCATGTCGCTCTGAAACTATCATATGTTTAACTGTGTTATTTAATATCAAAGAGAACAAAATGTATTAGAACAACTAAACCTAACTACTACAATATTGGGTGTTTAAAATAACAAACAGAATATTGTGAAAAAGGTGAGTTTGACTGCATTTTAAAACTTTAAAGGCAGTGCTTGAAAACACCTACACCATACTTTATCTTTAG
The DNA here is from genome assembly GCA_004027455.1 of Hydrochoerus hydrochaeris. Classification (NCBI taxonomy): domain Eukaryota; kingdom Metazoa; phylum Chordata; class Mammalia; order Rodentia; family Hydrochaeridae; genus Hydrochoerus; species Hydrochoerus hydrochaeris. The sequence continues at coordinate 19,081 of PVLA01012884.1, read as the reverse complement.
TGCAGAAACATCCTTTACAGGCATAAAGAACTCATGAAAGTTAAAAATCAAATTTTGTTTTCTAATATTTTTTATTCTTATACATGTATTAATACAAACTTCATAAAAATACATTCTCATTAGATTCAGGGTTTATGCTATTTAATAAAATTACCAAATATATTACATAGAAGAGTAATTTAGTACATTTTGGAAATAGGAACAATTTTAATATATTGTATTTGGAACACAAAGTCCCAGTTAAATTATTTATTTCTTCCATCAAAAAAATTTGATGCAGGAAAGCTTTATAAAACAACACTATGCAGAGTTATCTCACTGTGTTCAGAGGTATATTTTATAATGTGTTTCTGCAAAGAGAAGATAGAAAATACTAAAACACCTTGCTCTTCTCAATTGATTTTACTGAAGCACTAGAGACTTACATGCAAGTTAACTCACTTGGTGACAATAAATACACATTTACCTTGAAGGTATAATTATGGATTAATAAGAGCATATAACTTGTGTTTGAAAGAAAAATCAGTTGTCAAACTGATTTATACACAATCCCAAAGTTGGCTGAAATAAATAATATATCTAACCTGAAAACAATAAACAGAATAGAACAGTGTTTTTAAACTAATTGGTATTATGTTGTTATTGTCCCCATTTTGATGATGATTGCTCAAAACCAAAGACAAAGAGGAGTAGAGTCTGTTTATGCCAGGGCAGAGGAAGAGAGGAGCTGTGGAGCAGCCTACACCCCCACGAATCTATTTCTTGTAGCACCACTGATAACTTTAAAAAGTTTGAGTTACATTTCTACTGTTCCATGTATTCCACAAGGTGAAGAAACTCAAAAAGCCAGAGGCTATGGGATGTTCCAAATGAAAGAGAGTGGTTACTGGTGATGATATAGAGGCACAACCTCTTACATCCTCCAAAGCCTTTTCCTGTCACTACGTGATAGCCAGGATTTGGTCATTTTCTTTGTAGAGAGCACTGGTTTCTAGCTGATTAATCCAGAGTACAGCAATGGCCTAGGGAGAACAAGCCTAAAAGGCCAAGATCGGAGCTGCAAATAGAGAAGGCCTGGGCTTGACGTGAATGAAATCTGCACATGGTTTAAAGAAATTAGAATGGGAGATTTAAAATTTGTAAGGCTAAATGAAAGTCGCCATCATGATATAGGGTTTGTAATTTATATACTAGATTTTATTTTTCCCTTTCTCTTAAATGATTCTTTCTCAACTTTTCTTATACTTTTCTGTTTCTATTAAAGATATTTTCCACAAAGTCATTTGTGTAGGACTTAAAATGCAGTGAAGAACAGACACAAGTTTCTTTTTCTTCTAGAATGTCTTGTCAGAGTCTTTTTAGGACTTTGAATTTTGCAACATCATCTTACTGGAAATAGACTGAAAGGATTCTTTCAGATATATTATTATTCTCTACTCTATTTTCTTAAAAGAATACTACATTTTTATATTCATTTTTCTACTATAACTGTAGCTGACAATTGTTTTTAAAGTAAACGTGAACAAAACCTAAGCAGTTTTCTTTTGCCAGTGTAATAGAGCAACCTCAAAAGGGCACAAAACAGACAACATAGTAGTGTTTTACAAAATGAAGTATGCTTCAAGGTTAATAGCAATAAATATATTAGAAAATACTTTTTCTTAAATGTGAACATATTTTATATTTTTATTGAACACATTTTATTAATGCAAACACATTATATGTTTATTAAATAATTTTTCATAATCTTTACTAAGCTTCAAATGCTGTTCTTTCTGCCCCAATACCTTTGAATGTGTTGCTATAAGGGCTGAAGATTTAGCTCTGTGGTGTAAGTACCTGCCTGGCAAATGTGAGGTTGTGAGTTCAATCCCTGTACCAAAACAAAAAACAAAAACAAACAAGCAAAAAGAAAGTATTGCTGTATTTATCTAATTATAACATTCAGGCAATATAACATTAAATTCATTCCATTTCCATTAATAATTATGAAATTCACTTTTTATTAACTTCAGTAACAAATGTATCACAGCTAAAGTTATGGGTTAAATCTAAAAAATTATTCCGGTTAAGGAGAAAGAAATTATATAACTAGAAAGATAGCACACTTAGTAACTGGGCATGAAGAACATTGTTAGAGTACTGTTTGTTCATTAACAGAACATTTATTAAACACTTATTCTGTGTTAGAATAAATATCAAGTTTTGCTGAGATAGTAGGAAATCAGATATGGTCCTTTTCTTCATAAAGCTTATTTCACAAGAAAACTGTGATATTAAGGATGAATTAATACAATTTAATGTTACAGGATTATGAAAAGAAAAGCACAGTCCTACAAAGCCAAGGATCTAAGGCTTAAACTGCAAAGTTGGTCATCTAAGACTCAAAGAAGGAATAAGCAGTGGGATATGCAGAGGACCACAAAACAGATATAAAATAGTGTCTTGTGCAGGGCACTTGGAAGATTGCTTCTGGATGGAGCATGTAAAAAGGAAAGACATTAGTTAATGAAATTTCAGAGACAGCTATAGAGGAGGTTTGGAGACCTTTGTAATGATGATGAAAATGTTCGACCTGATGAAATGTAAAGATGAAGGCTTTAATTACTTTCAACAGAAGAGTAGCATCATGTAATTTAAGGCTTTGAAATTTAGCCTTCTAAAAATGTTTAAGTGATATATTAATTTGTGCTTATTTCTGGAGTACACCATTATAATTCAATACATGTACACAATGTGTAATGATCTAATCAGATTAATTCACATTTCCATCTCCTCAAATATTGTCATTTCTGTATGTTGTGAACATCTCAACCTTTTCCCTTTCTTAGGATATAACACAAATGGATTTGAAAGGCCTAATATTAGACACAAGAAGGTTGAGTTAGGACTGGCTTGAAAGTTTAAGAATTGATGATGGAACAAAAGAAATAAACAGGTGGTGAATTCAAGTGACACTTTGGTGACAAAATTAAAGGCTTTGTTTTGAATAAGAAGTTTGGATATAGTTTATATTTGTTTATTTATGTAGTATTTCCCCCTCCTTCAAAAACAGTTTTGAATCAATTCTACCAAGACACCAAAGTAAGGAAATTTAAAATATAGAAATTCAGGTACAGTAATAATTTGAAGACAAGTTGAAGTACTTTCCAGCTCCATAGTACATAAAATACTATGCATTGCCAATAAAGGTCAGAAGAAAATTTGATTTTTAGCTTCCTATTGACTTGAAAAAGAAAATAGGACAGTTGCAACATTCACACTGAATATTGGAATACTTAGAACTAAAGTTTTTGAACAAAGTGCATATATTTTAGTCAGATTGCTTAGGTTGAATTCTTTGACCTATGCTTTCTGACAAGATCATTGAAAACATTAAACCCAGGTTTCTTGATCTGTGAACCAAGAATAATAAAACTAACATATATGAATGATTGAAATTTACATTAGTCCAACTTAGGAGTTTTTGACTTTCTGATAGTGTGAAAGTCAAATGTGTTCAGTAGATGCCAAATTTAAATTTTGAATGTTGATCTTTTTCCAGGTTTGTGATCTCTTCTTTCTTTTTTCTTAGAATGAAGTTTTTTAGTGAAATTTTTGAATACAAAACTAAACATTTAAAGAGCAAACCTTTAAATGAAAAAAAAAAGTAAACCAATAGAGGATATGTATTAACTATTGTTACTCTCATTATTTTGTTATGAAGTTTTGCTTTAACTTTTTCCATAAAATAAAATAGACATTCCTTTTACATATACTATATTATTATAATTTAGTATATCCTTTGTATGAATAGTTATGGAACATGTCTAACAAGCTACTCAAAGCCATCATTTTAAATATAATTTCATCTATAAAAATCAAGGACAATATTTCTTTGTCTAATCCTGAACATTCTGTTTAGTATAAGTGAACACATGATGTATATTAAATATTTAATATCATAATGCTTATGTTTTCAGGAAGAGGAAAATTATTTTATGCATGAAACATAATATTTTACTTGCAAGATATATTTAATTACGGACTTTAAAAAATTTTTTCCTGCATGTATTATGCTCTGAAGAAGAAACTTAACAGCAAGCATGGTAAATTATAGATTTGTTTTTAAATAAAATGTTTATTTGTTTGTTAGATTACAGGTCAGAATAAGCAGTTTTCTTGCCATTCAAATCTGAGTTTAAATTTCCTTTGGTTGATTTATGCAGAACTTGCGATCCTTTAAGATGCCCAACAGCGCCAGGGACCCACAGCACCCAGTCAGTCACGTAATCAGGATAAAAGGCAAACACCCTATGTGTTCTGTGCTGCTAAGCTGTGGTGGCTAATAGGTTAGGTGTCAGAAATATGTTTTTGATGTATTTTCTATTTATGTTGGTTAATTGCGACACAATGGCATCATCTGTGTGGCCTAGATTTCCAGGAGAATAAAGTCTTCCATTAAGCAAATGTTTTGGAAATCTACTATGTCATAAAATATTCCAGTTATTGGAAATCATTTTGAAAACAAAATAAATTATAAGGCTCACTGGTACTGGTAATAATAATTTGCTGATGATTGCCATTGAGTGAAAGGCTAAGGCAGAAATAGACAAGCAAAATCACACAAATAAAGGTGTGTGATAAAGGTGTCGATGTCAGCTAGATTTATGAATTTAAGCCTATCTCAACCATCATGCTAGTGACATCCTGTCTGAAGTAGACTAGCTGATTTATTAACATAGTGAACCAATAACAACAAAATTAGACTAGCAAGGAAAATTTTAAAAGAAAATAATGAGGGGGATTACCTTAGATATTTTAATATACTTCATGTTACAGTAAATGAATAACTGTGACATCAGTGAAGGGATATAGACAAATCATTTCAACAGATTACTAAGTTCCAATAGAGACAATATAATTAGGAATGTTGTGTTTTATAAAGAAGTTGGTTTATCAATGAGTGAAAAATTGATTATTCAATAAGTTGAGTTATTTTATAGAGCCTTAGAAAAATGAAATTTAATAATTCCTCATACAAAAAGAACAAATGATTAATTTCTGCCTAAATAGAACATTACTCTAAAATACTCATAAGTATGATGGTGGTAGAGTGCTTGTGTGTCATAGCCACTAATGTTGCTTTGAAAATAGTAAGATGGAGGCTGGGCATAGTTGTACACACTTGTACTTCCAGCACTTAGAAGGCTGAGGAGGGGGAGGATCTTTGCCAGTTTGAGGACACCCTGGATTACATAGTGAGTTCAAGACCAGCCTGAAGTACTTAGCAAAAGCCTGTGGAGGGAGAGAGGGAGGAAGGGAGACACACACACACACACACACACAGACAGAGAGAGACAGAGGAAGGAAGGAAGGAAGGAAGGAAGGAAGGAAGGAAGGAAGGAAGGAAGGAAGGAAGGAAGGAAAAAGAAAGAAAGAAAGAAAGAAAGAAAGAAAGAAAGAAAGAAAGAAAGAAAGAAAGAAAGAAAGAGAAAGAAAGAAAGAAAGAAAGAAAGAAAGAAAGAAAGAAAGAGAAAGAGAAAGAAAAGAAAGTGCAAGACCAGCACATATGGAGGTGGCCATGAAACAGTATACAAATGAAGAGTTAAATCCTCACTGCCAACATGTTTTTTTCTTTTTTTGATGCATTTTATTTTTATTTATTAGAAAACATTTCAGACATTGAGAAGGCATAGCCATATTATTATGAACATTCATATTTAAATTCCAGATTTTGAAAGTACATGTCACACATTTGTCAAGCCTTCATCTCTGACTGAGTTCTCTAATCCTTCCTTAGGACATAGCTAATTACAATGTTGAATTTGTAGTCACTTATTATATTTAATATTTTATATGTGTGATTTCTTCATATGTTTTGTGAGTATTGGTATTTACATTTTCAATGTTATTTGTGTAGATGTTTGTTTATGTCTATGCTTCTAATGGATTTGGGTAACTCAGAATTGATATTTTTTATTTTTCCATGAACAAATCTTTTCTGATTCACCTTCAGTATGCTCCCAGAATCTATCCTATTAAATCATCACCATCCATGTTATGCAATAATCTCACAAGTCATTGCCCCCTTTGATCAGTTCTCAGCACAGTGACAAGAAAAGTTTATATAAAATACGCCAAATCCAATTCCTCCAATGACTGCCAAGTCATTTCACATAAAAGTCACAGCCATCATGGTTTTATAGAGCCCCACAAGACCCCTAGTTACCTTCTTGATCTCATAATTTCTTCTCTTCCCTCAATTCAACCTCAATTCTTCCTTGTCCTTCTTTTGACCCACCAAGCATTCTTGTTTTCAAAACGTACCTGCCACTATTTTTACCTTCCATAGTCTTAAACCAGACAACGCCATCACAGAAACCATTTTACCTTTTTATCTGACTGCCATAAACTGAATTTAACACATATCCTGGCATTTCATAATCACTCAATAAAGGTTTCATGTAGAAATCAGTGAGTGGGAACTAACATAGTCATCAGTGTCATATGAATGTTTTAATATTCTTCATCATTCAGCCAAACAACCTGGGTTAAAAGAAGGAAAGTTGCCATATTAACAATTAGCTGGCATAGATATTCTTGGTTATCTATTGACTGTAAAGAAATCATTAAGAAAAGAATCCTAAAGAAACAATGATTCTTAGAGGGGAAAACACAGTATATAACAGCAAAACAAGCAAATGATTTAAGGAAATTCAGCTGAACTGTCCTCATCTAACCCCATCCATTTCTGTTGTTTGCAAATTACCACACTATGCTCCCACTTAACCTTCTGGAATTAGATATATGATTCTTTTAGTAGCTTTTAATTCCCTTGCATGTCAATTATTTGTCCTTATGTTGCTTTTTCAATCTCAACCAAATCCTAATGAATTACCAGCAACTGCATTTACATTTCTGAACCTTTGTATGAGTTTTTATCTTCACTAGCTCTTATCTTTCAAAATAGTACTGTGGTACATAGCAAGATAATATTATTTCATTTTGCCAAAGACAGATTTTCTTCACTGGTGATGTTCTTACAAACCGATAGTTCAGCATAGCATTCTGTAAACAATAGTCAAAAGCTTTTTTTTTCTCATTTTCAAAAATATAGTCAAATGATGGAAGTTTAGGACAAAGTTTTAAGAGCATTGTTGTATGACATTTGTTGAATTTTTCTCCAAAATTTAGAAATGAGTAATACATAATAGCAAAACAACAATGGCAGCTAACTGTTAACTATGTTTGGGATCCAAAATGGAGGGAATTGCTCTTCCTTCAAGGAGAGTCATCCAGGTGGTCCTTCACACGCTTAAGACACCTTGTATTTGACAAATGGGCTAAACATGTTCATTGGAAGAAAGATAGCCTGCTTAATAAATGGTGCCAGAAAAACTGGCTTTCCACAGGCCAAAGACTAAAACTAGACTCATGTCTATCACCATGCACTACGCTAAAGTCAAAATGGATCAAAAATCTAAAGATTCAATCAGAAATAGTACATCTACTGTAAGAGAAAGCAAGTAGAAATCTTGAAGACATAGCTGTAGGCAGAGAGTTCATGAACAAAATCCAGACCACATGGGAAATACTACAAAGAACAAATAGAATCTCACCTTATTTAAAAAGCTTTTGCACAGTATAAGAAATCACCAACAGAGTAAGAAAATCACACACACAGTGAGAAAAAAAATTATGCTCAGTTGTCTCTCAAAGGATTTGTATCTAGAACATATAAAGAACTGAAAAAAAAAAGTCAGATCTCTTCTCCAAATTCAAAAGACTCAACCCACAAATAAGTGCCTGAGATGAATACACATTTCTCAGATAAAGAATTAAAAATGGCAACAAAAAATACGAAAAAATGTTCAACATCATTGGTCATTTAAGAGATGCAAACTAAAACAACTCTAAGATTTCATCTCACTCCAGGAAGAATAGCTATCCTTAAGAAATCAACTGATAACAAATGCTGGAGGGGCTTTGGGGAAGAAGGAACCCTTCTCCACTGTTTGTAGGAGTATAGGCTGGTGCATCCACTCTGGAAATCAGTATAGAGATTCCTCAAAAAACTAGGATTAGAAATCCAATTTGACCCAGCTGTTCCCCTTTTTGGGTATCCTACCAGAAGAATTAAAAATATTATACCATAGAGATACATGTGCACTGATGTTTATAGCAGCACAATTTGTAATAGCTAAACCTTAGAAACAACCCCAAATGCCCATTAGCTGAGGAATGGATAAAAAAGATGTGGTTTTTTTTTTTTAGAATATGGAGTACTCCTCAGCCATTAAAAAGGATAAATTTGAGACTTTTGTAGATATATGGACGAAACTGTAGTAAGTGAAATAAATCAGCTGTTTTTGTGTGTAAACATCATATTGTTTCCTAGTGTGAGAAGCTGAAAAAGTAAATAAAATCCCAAATGTACAATCGATATTGTGAAACAGGAGGAAACTGTTTAAAAGGAAAGAGAAACTGGGATAGGGTAAGGCAAAAGAAGGAAGGGAAAAGAAAAAAAATTATATATATATATATATATATATATATATATATATATATATATATATACACACACACATACATACATACATATACACACACAAACACAAGATACTTAAGACAATTATACTACTAGTAGTTTCTTTTAGCTCATTAGAAGGAAAGGTTTGTTTGAACGATTTTTTTCATGCCTATATCTTATAGTCTGAATAACTGCTTTGAAGATAAGGATACACAATGTATTATCTGTTGTTGCTCTTCCATTATCTTGTTTTGAATTTTTTTTCTCTTTAAAATAAAAATAAATAAATACTTTGGGTATCATTTTGAAGGTTGTTTTAGCCTGTTACTATAAATTACTATAGACTGAGATGTTTATTAAAATGATTTTTTACAGTCCTAAGGGTGAAAAGTCTAAGATCGGCTTCTAGCATAGTCATGCTCTGATGAGACACTTCCGATTTGTAGACTTCTGAATTCTAGGTAGCTGTTTGGCACTGATAAAGGCATTAATCCCGTTCACGAGGAGTTCCCTCCATTAGTTAGCTGTGTCCCAAAGACGCCAATTATAACTGAAGAATTCAAGCAAAGATATTTGCTTGAAAAAAGACGCCAATTTTGGGTATCATCGCACTGAACGTTCAGCATGAATTTTGAGGGGGACACAAATACCAAACATTCACTTCACTGGAGACTTTTATAAGAACAAAGTATCTTTGCTTGAATTCTTCAGTTATAAAAATTTATTACTATAATATGGACAGGAATTGAGTATGTTTTCTATAAAATAAAAATGATAAACTGGAAACCTTTATAATTCTGTATATGAAGCAAAATGAATATCTACAAGAGCCAGCCATCATGAGACAAAGATAGGGTTTATGGAAACAATAATTCAAAAGCTTTATAAATGAAATGTGCATGGCAGCATATACATAAAAAGAGTATAAAAATTAAAGGTATTTCACTGACCCATGGTCAAAGTAAATAGGTTTTATTAGCTGGATCTTGAAAAACTTCCACTCTCTTAAGTCCTTGCCATTTTTGAAGCTTATATACAAATAGTGGTAAACTTATCTTTTCTGGAGAAAATTGTACCTGCTACTTCTCAGATTTGGGGAACAATTTTATGATAACACTTCTTAACCACACTCACTGCTTTTCTCTGTGTGTGTGTGTATGTGTGTGTGCTTGTGTTGCAGGGAAGGCCAACAATCACCAGAACAATGGCAGAAGACGTATGGCAGGTGCTCTGGGAATGAAGTGTACCACATTGTTTTAGAAGAAAGCACATTTTTTGCTGAATATGAAGGAAAAAGTTTCACATATGCCTCTTTCCATGCCCACAAAAAGTATGTTTCTGGTTCCAGGAAACAAGTCAATTGCAATATCAACAAATTAATCAATCAGCTTATCTGTCAAAACATTTAAACAGTTTTCTAAAACATAACCCATGTCGGTGCATATGAATTTAAAGTATTTTGAAATTTCTGACATAATTAACATTGCATTTGATCTCTGTCCACACTGTGGTCTCTATAAGTTGAGATTATCAAGAGAAAATTATAACTTGGGAGGAATAATTATTTTAGTAACTTAAAAAACAGAAATGAATCTTCCTTATGGAACTAAAATTTAGAGTTGACCACAAATTTTAAAAAATAGTAACAAAATGTCTAAAAACCACACAAATTAAAAAAAAAAAAAGCACTTTACTGATGACACTTGTTTTTGCCAAAGAATGTTAAAAGTAAAATTGAAGTATTCAAATTTTTTTCTTTCCTTTTTGAGAAAAATATTCATGTAAGAAATGAAAATATAGGTACATTATAAAATAACCTATTTTTGTATTTTAAATATAATATACTATATCTAAGGGATTCATAATATATATGATATATTGTACCAGTATAATACATATTCTATTTTAATTTTCAATGTGTATATGTGTGTGTATATATATTTTTTTGTTTAAAATATTTTAAGCAGTGGTTTAAGCTTAGTATCTAACACAAAGTTGCATAAAAGAAATACTTAAGTAGATTATTACATTCTAAAGTTCTTTCTCCTAATTAAGTTGCACAATTATTCAGGAATTTTAAAAATTATTTCTTTCTGAAACTGAAAGTAAATCAAACATGGTAGAAATAATATTAAAAGAAATTCAGAGGCCATTGACCTCTTTCAGATAACCTTTTTAAGGTTCTTTCTTTACAGCAACAATTTTTAAACTTTTTTGATTAAAGAAATTTTGTTTCTATTTTTGACCAAATTTTTAATAAAAATTATATTATTATTCTTATATGACATGTCCTTTGATGTTTTATGTTTACCACATTTTTGTCATAATTATATTAATAAAGAATCTATTTTTACATATCTTTTTTTTCCCTAAAAATGAAGACCTTAAATTTTTAGGATTGTTTCAAGTTTCAAAATTCTGTGATTTGCAGTTTTAATTTTCTTCTGACTTACAATAGTATGCTAATTTTCTTATTTAAGTAAACTTTAAAAAAAGATATATCCTAAGACATTAGCTGAATTACAGTTTTTAAATTCTTTCTTTTTTTCAATTAAGGTTTGGTGTCTGCTTGATTGGTGTTAGGAGGGAGGATAATAAAAACATTTTGCTGAATCCAGGTCCTCGATACATTATGAATGCAACAGACATATGCTTTTATATTAATATTACCAAAGAAGAGAACTCAGCATTTAAGAACCAAGACCAGCAGCGAAAAAGCAATGTATCAAGGTCATTTTATCATGGACCTTCCAGATTACCTGTACATAGCATAATTGCCAGCATGGGTAAGTACAATTAAGTCAGAAAAAATAAGTCTAAGTTAACCTTTGACATATTAACAAAGGAACAAGAAATGTATTGTCCTTTTATTAAAATCTCAAGCAAAACTGAAAAGGAATGTTCATATTACAAAACTATGACTAGATACACAGAACAAAATTTTAAACTAATTTAGGAAAAGATATTACAAAAATATAGTCAATACTTATTTTATATACAATACCATAAATACCTGACCTATATTTATCATGTAAATTATCTAACCAATTATTCATACAAGCTATTTCCAACAATATTAGCTTTTCTCAAAATTCTATTTCCATTTTCCATCTCATTGTCGTCATTGACTTGGCTTCTGTGACACACACATGTGCACACACACACACACACATGAAAAAAAGGCAAGGAAAAGAAGCACAATAGACCTCAACAAATAAGAATAACCTTGATATTTTGTCACCAACCCACCTAAAGGTCTATAAATATTTAGTTTTTGCACCAGAAAAATATACCTTACCTTTTAAGTAATTCTTAAGCTTTCACTTATGCAATGGATTCACCCCATTTCTTCTCAAATTCTACACTCTGTAGTTCATCCTTATTATCTAACTTCTATGTATGTATGTATGTATGTATGTATGTATGTATGTATGTATGTATTTAGCAAAACAGCAAGCTGACCCTCCTCCTCTTCATTCCTTCCTCCTTCCATCCCTTCCCCTGCTCCAAAGTGATGCATAGGAACAAGAGCAGGTACTTTTGAACCTCATGGTGTGACATCTTCATAAATTGTTAAAAAGTATTGTCTTCTGTTGAAGGCTTGAAATCTTATGCAGGTTATATCTTTATTCAGTTCAGCCTACAGTCATAGCACTGAAATTTCTTGAGCAAGGTTATCACTTTCCTCCTCATTGACTCTCTTTATAGTAGATAAGAGCATTGCCATGTTTTTCTTTAAAGAATCTAGTGTTTTCTATGCACTTTTCTATATATGGCACATCCATATTCCCAGATTGTCTCATGGAGTCAACTGTGCTCCAGAAAATGGCACTGTCTTTACTTAAATTATTAATGTAAATGCTCTTCCCAGCAATGTGTTCAATATTCAACTGGCTATCAAATATTTCTGTCCAAATGTCTTATAGAAATAACCAATATCCCATATTCAAAAGATTGAGTCTCCTCACCCACTTCCCTCCATTTTTGTTTGTTAAAAACATATGACACCATTATTTTTCAATTTGTAAGGTCATAATCTGACTCAGACTACCTTTCATACCTCACAAATCAACATTCTGTTAAATCTGATCACAGTACGGCCCCTAAAATCACATCTTCTCATGTTCATTACCAGGTGTCATTATAGTCTGTTCTTTGTCATCCTGTCCTGGAGCTGCTGGATCAAACTCCTTGTCTTCCCTCCCTGTCTCTAATCTTGCTCTCCTGCACTCTGTTCTTCACCCTACACCACAGTAATAATATTTAAAGATAATTTTGATGTCATTCTCCTTAATCAGACATTTTACCTGTGCCTTTTCCTCAGTGGAAAAGTGTCCAACAGCATGGCTGTCAGAATGACCAGTTTACATGAGGCAATCCCAGTTTCTAAGGAACAGTCCAAGATTACATGGAGTGTTCTAGCATAATTGTTAGGAGCATTTTATTTCACTCCTAGGAGCACTGAAGTTGAAAGATAAATTACAGCCACTTTACTTACAGGCTTTTAAAAATGATTTCTTATTTTTATGGCATCACATTTTGCTACCCTTTTAATTACTATCTTAAACTGTCACACTAAATTCTTTTCAGTCTTCACTAACGTTTTGTCACCAGTAGACCTTAACCATTAAATTTCAACTGACACCACTACACTCTGCCCCCATTATTATTTAAGTAACCACTCCTAATCCTTTATATGACAGTCTAAAAAGTATCACATTTTCTTAGAAGTATTTCATGGGGAAAAAAAGCCAGGAATATAACCCAGTGGTACAGTGCCTGCCTGGGAAGCACAAGTTTGATTCCTAGTATAAACAAACAAACAAAAAAATTGAAACAACAACAAAGATATATTTCATGGCCTATATAGATGCATTTTTTTCATAATTCAACAACTGCTTGTTAAATACCTAATATATATCACAACTCTCCTAAGTATTCATGATTTAAAAAAAAATAGTCAACAAAACTCTGTAGCTTGTAGACCTTAGAGTCTATCTTGGGAAGGATGGGCAGTAAATATAAACATTGTATAAAGTAAGTGAATTACTTAGTATGTTAGAAAGTACTAGGAAAAAAGAACACAGAACCAGGAGAAGGAATTATGAATTCCCGGAGGACTAGATTTTTAAGTGACTTAGTGGCTCTATTAGAAAGGTGACAGTTGTCTAAATACTGGAAGAAAATGAGGACTTTAGTCCAGTAAATGTCTTGAGGAAAAACATTTTGGGCAGACAGTCATTAGTTCAAAGAGCACTTGGTGGGAGCTTTACTGAGTATTCTTGGACCGGTAAAGTGACCCTGTGACTTGGGACAGTGAGTGATAAAAGAATAAGAGACAAAGAAGGATGGTGTTAAGAGGTCAGATCGTGTTGGCTTTTTAAATCAAGTGAGAATCATTGCAACGTTTTAAGCAGAGTAACTGCCTGATGTCACCTAAATTCGCTTATATTTTAATACAGAAACTTAGGCTGCTGTGGGGAATAGATGTTTTGAGGCAAGTATCAGGGTGTTTTCAAATAAAAATAAGAAAGAGGGAATTTTGGATATATCTTGAAGATTGCAATGTACAGAATCCCTTAAAGAATTGCAGCTGAACTACAAGGGCTAGAGAATTTGGAAGGAATCTGAGACTGTTGTTTTGAACTGCTTGATAAAGAAAATAGCAATTGAAATAGAGAAAGCTGTGAGGAATGCAAATTGGGTACCAAGGAATATAGAGTTTAGTTTGGAACAAACTGGATTTCAAATGCTTGTTAGACATCAAGAGAAAGAAGTCAAACAGGAAATTAGATGTAAGAATCTATATTTCAGGAAAGAAGTCAAACAGGAAATTAGATGTAAGAATCTATATTTCAGGAAAGGTTGCAAGATCAAATTTAGATTTTGGAGCTTATATATTCTTCTAAAGTTGTAAGACAAGAAAAGGTCATTTAAAAAATGAGTACTAAAAAAAAATCTAAAGACAAAGAACAGATTTAGCAGCAAATCAACAGTAAACAACAGGGAAATGAAAAAATTGTAGCAAAAAATGGGGAGGATCAACTGGCAAATTGGTAGGAAAACCAGAGTGGTGTCTAGAACACCAGTGAGCCAGCTGTATGAAGACAGGTGCACCACGAGACATGTCAAATGATGCTGATAGGTTATATAAGAAGAAGAGTAGTGAATGTCAATTGAATTTATTAATTTATTTTTCTTTCCTTTCGTGCTGGAGATTGAACCCACAGCCTCATCCATGTGTTTTTTCAAATCCATTTTACTTGAGGATAAAAAGAATGAAAAAAAAATGAAGAGGAGGAAGAAAAGAAGAAGAAAAGGACAGTGAAGAAGGAGGAGGAGGAGGGCAAAAGAGGGAGGAGGAGGAAGAAAAAGAACAACAACAACAAAATTTCAAAACATATCAATCAGGGCAACAACATCAATTGAATTTGGCAATTGAATGATTATTGTTCTGTAAGAGTTCTTGCAATAAAATAGTGCTGAAGAATGCCAGATTGGAGTAGGTTGAAAAAGAAATGATAAAGGACAAATCAAACATTGGGTCTAGAAAACTCTTATAAAATTTTTCCATGAAGAGAAGCCAAGAAATGGCTTGGAAGTTGGCAGTAGAAGCACAAGAAATTAAGAAAAATTTCTTACCCAGGGAAATGTTCACAAGAGAAATAATTAGCTTTTAGTACTCAAGATATATATACCATATATATATGTGTGTATGTGTGTATGTATAGATAATGATGGTTATATTTTATTAAGTTTAACATTGTATGATCAATATGTCATTTAGGTGGCAACTATCTTGATGCATTTTCATGTTTTATTGCTTTAGGTACCGTGGCCATAGATTTACAAGACACGAGTTGTAGATCAGCAAGTGGTCCCACGCTGTCTCTTCCTGTAGAGGGAAGCAAAGAAGTAAGAAGACCTAGCATTGCTCCTGTTTTAGAGGTGGCAGACACATCATCAATTCAAACATGCGATCTTCTAAGTGACCAATCAGAAGATGAAAATGCACCAGATGAAGAAATTTCTTCAAACTTAGAGTAGGTTTAGATAATCTTAAGTGTAAAGTTATTTGCTTTTGTGTTAATATCTTCAAGTATTACATTTATGTACCACATTCATAGTGAAGAGGCTAAAATTCTTACCTGCTGGATATTCTAGACTCATTCCTTCACAATTGTACCATAACATCTTTCTCCTGACCACTAACTTCTTGGCTGCAGAGATTCTAAGGCTTCAAGTTTCTGGCTTCAACATATTTTTTTCAGCCTCATTTTTGTCTAAATTATTTAATCTTCATATATATGTCTTGTATGTATTATACATATTCATTTTCCTAAGATATAAGCTGCATTTTCACAAACATTTTTATAGTGCTGTGCCTTCTACCATTAATATCTCTTATTCCATGTCTATGTTGAAATTTAGTCAGTTATTCACTGCCATGCAAGCTCAGCTTCCTACATTAAGCTTTTTCTCTCTCTCACCAATTACTACTTATTTCATTCTATATGCAACAGTCATATTTTTGTTTCTGAATAAAAGAAATACTCTCGTTTCTACACTTCCATAATGCTACAGTACCTAGCTATGTCATATAAGTCATATTTTAGCCTGAAGTAGAATTTGTTTACATATCTTATTCCACATGTTATATTGCCACAGGAAAATGGAAAGAAAGTATAGTAAACCATAGACCATGGAGTCTAGTAGATTGCATTTGCTATGCTAACTCCATCTTGTACTGGTGAAGGTAGAGGTGACTGATTAAACCATCTGGTCCTTAACTTCTTGACTAGTAAATGACATGTAATTACTACCTCATGGCATTATATGAAGATTAATTAAGATAATAGAGAAAAAGTGTTGAGGACAATGTTTTGTGCACAACAAGCAGCTAGTTAATATTGATTAACATTAGTAATAGTGGTATTGGTAGCATCTCCTAATGTTTTTCCCAATATCTGCATATAAATTCATTTAAGGTTAAGTTAAATTAAAATAAACTGAAATACACTGAAACTTAAAAAGATCTCTTTTTGAAAAATTCCACATGCTTTTTTTTTCCCACCTACTATGAGAAACTTTGAGAATAAAATCCTGAGAATAAAATCCTCTCTTGAAGAAGTTAAGAGTCTGAGCCCTCAAGGTATTTATGGTAGCCAGGGTGACTGTGACACACAGGGAGGTGTCTGAAAAAATTCAGTGGTAAAGTTTTTCATTTCTAAAATAAAGTGTAAGAGATATTGAAGTAACTGGGGAGATTGCCAGCTTATCAACCTTGTCTGAAAAAACAGTTTGAACTAGGTTCAAACTCATGGTTTTTCAGGTAAATGAAAATCAGAGCTTTTTTTGAGGGAGGAGGAGGTAAAAGAATACTGTTTGTTCTATTTTTACTTCCTAATTATCATTTGTGTTCTGTGTTTTAGAAGTTGCACTGTTTGCACCAATATAGCCAAAATACACAGGTGGCTATTTTGTAAATGTTAGCAAACAAACTAAATGTCTTTGGTAAGACTTTAAGTGTGATTGCAGCAAATACTATTTTAACTAATTAACTCAATCATTTGTTCCCTTTTGGCTTTGCATTCATGGGTAATGAATATTGATAAAGTGAATCAAAGCACTCTGCTTTAAATATATTTTGTAAAAATTTACATTCCTATTTTTAAAAATATATTTATATCTTCTAAGTTGAGAGTTGTGAATTTTTCTAGAAAGAAACTAGTAGTTAGTGTGATAGGATTTACCTTATTGCATTACCATTACTCTGCTTTCTTGAAGCCAAATACATATTTGTATAATACATAAGTGAATAAGAATGTATTAAAATAAGATATATTTAGAGATACAAAATTAAAACTGCATAGCTTTTAAGTGACAGAAGATATTATATTGATATTTTTCAACTATTTAAAAATATAAACCTACCTTTACCTCTCAAGTCTAGACTTAATCCCTGAGTCATAATTTACCCATCTTGTTATAAATTGTTGTCTTTATCAAAATATAATTGCAACATGAAGAGTTACTGATTCTATTTTACCAAATGAGAACATAGTCACAATTTAATTTTCCATTGGTAGTATTTGATATTTTTTGCAGGTATGCTAAAGGCTACCCACCTTATTCTCCATATATAGGAAGTTCACCTACTTTTTGTCATCTCCTCCATGAAAAAGTGCCATTTTGCTGCTTAAGACTAGACAAGGTAAGCATTTTTATAGTCTTTTTTTCACAGTAATAAAATCACAGCACTATATAATTTCATCTATTTAAATAATATATATAGTATTATGACTAAAATATGTTTAAAGGATATTCTTTTCAAATGTTATTTGAAGTGGTTAATTTTCCATTTGTAATTTCACTAAAGATTATACAAGTGTTTTATTCTTCTACGTTAACCAAATGTATCAGTGAGTTATGTTTTTAAGTGAAGAAAAGGAGGTGACAGGATCTCAAAACTGTGAATCCTTAACATACAATGCCTCCCAAAATAACTTTGACTGAATGTGCATTTTTCATTTTACCATTTTTACATTAAAAAGTTTCAATTTGAAATCTCTTGAAATTATAAGAGGAGTCAGCCCTAATACAATAAGCATAAAAATGCATCTGTGAATAGATTAGAAGGCAGTATACATATCTTGACTAATACTTCCTTTTGCATCCTTTGTGTAGTTCTTGGTTTAAATTTATATGGTCTAAAGGAGCTGTTCAATCAATCCCCGGTACCAAAAAAAAAAAAAGAAGCTGTTCAAAAAAAAAACCAGAATTCTAATATTTTTATCTTTTTCATAATATAGTCTGTGGACAATATAGATAAAAAATAAGAACTTTATGTACACCATAGGTATCCAAAGGTCCCACTAATTCCAGCCAAAATTTGGAGTTAAAGTTAAACTTCCAACTCTTCACTTAAAAACTGGACATTTTAGGCAACTACAGTCACTAATAAATCTTTAATTTCTCTTCTGTAAGGTGATTATAATTTTACTATGAACTTTGTAGTGTTCCTGTAAGGATTATATATGTTTAATTTAATAACTGAGTAGGTACCTAATTCACTTTGTTAATGTTCTTATTATGTAATATACTTTATTAATATTCATATTATTTTATATAAACATAAATTTTGGTTCTTGCTATTATTCTTGAAGGAGAAGATTAAGAGAACAGTAGAGCATTCCTATCTTTATCTACCTGAAGTTGTTTATAAATTTTGCCCTCACACCTAAATGTTTATCTGGACCCATATATATGGACAATTCTGCCGGAGTCCAGCTGCGGCCGGGCTAGGGTTTCCCAAAGGTGGTCAGGGAGTCGGCGATTGAGAGACAGAATACACTGCACACCAGTCTGTGAGTGAATCTGAATCCGCCTTTATTTTTTAGAAGCTGGAATATATATTTGCCAACCCTGGCAACAACCCCCAGCCCCAAGCAGGAAACGCCCCAGGCCCAGGGCCAGGCAGGGACAATCCCAAACAATAGGTTTTAATTGACCTCAACTCCAAGCAGGAATTGCCCCAGGTTCAGGGCAATAGGTATCAATTAACATTTT
>PVLA01012883.1:29562-40958 GCA_004027455.1 Hydrochoerus hydrochaeris | reverse complement strand
TCCATCCTCTTGCTCAGTGTACTACATACAGTATGAACCCTAGATAATATCACTCAGAACTTAGAACGGGAGATCAGCTTTGTTCATTCACTGAAACAATCGATCATAACAAAATGCATAGCCAGGCTTTCCCTGGTCTGTACAATAGAACCAGCATCTATTTCTAAAACTGTATTGATATATCTAAAGGAATGAACAAATTCCATTTCTTCATTTCATTTTTTAATGGTGCTACTGTAATATGTTTATGAATCTTAGTTAAAGGTGAGATTTTGTTTGGAGTTTTATACTTTTTTCTTTTTGTCTGCAGGTATCAGGTAGTGTGCACTGGATATGTTCAATGGGTTTAGGTTTCTGATAAACTTGGTCACACCTAGTACTAGCATAATCTTTTGATCAGACAAAGCTTGGCACTATAGAGCTAATCAACAGCTGCACTCCGGTGATGTACAGCATGGAAATGGGAGCTTTCCAAGCCCACTGATAGCCTGAAATTTCCTCTTGTTCTCTTTCTTTCTTTCTTTCTTTCTTTCTTTCTTTCTTTCTTTCTCTCTCTCTCTCTTTCTTTCTTTCTTTCTTTCTCTTTCCTTCCTTCACTTTCTTTCTTTCTTTTTCTTTTTTTGGCATAAAACAGGTAGCAAAGTGCAGTACTTACAGATGCTACACCAATGCTGAGCCTGATATAAGCCAACAGGTCATAGAACAGCAGTGAATGAAAGTGTGCATGTGTGCGTAATGGGCAGACTTGTGTGTATAGTGATGTCTTGAAACATTGCTTTCCCGAGGTCCAATCACCCATACATTTTCCTTAAAAGTTTATCATGAAGAGTCAATTAGTTTTCTTCTAGAGTCTTCTTTTAATACAGTGTTTCCTTTACAGGGTGACCTGGGCATGGGTTTTCCAAGGAAAAACTAGGTAGGAATTTATACAAAGTAGCACACTTCTGCCTCTTCATCTTTTGCACTGGTACACCAGCTGCCTGCAAGTGAGTTTCATTTTAATGTTCATACCACGAGATCTTCATGATCATGTGCACCAAGTACAGGTTCCACCTGCAGACAGGCTCACAATGACCCAGTGGATACTAGCCCTACAATTCACAGGCTGCTTCTCTAGTTTCCATTTAAAAATTGTTTTTATTAAAAGTGCCAACCTAGGCCCAGGGATTTATCTCAGTAGCATAAACACCTTCCTGGCAAGCACAAAGT
The DNA here is from genome assembly GCA_004027455.1 of Hydrochoerus hydrochaeris. Lineage (NCBI taxonomy): Eukaryota > Metazoa > Chordata > Mammalia > Rodentia > Hydrochaeridae > Hydrochoerus > Hydrochoerus hydrochaeris. The sequence continues at coordinate 39,749 of PVLA01012883.1, read as the reverse complement.
TATGAGTTCGATCCTTGGTACCAAAAAAAAAGTGCAATCTATAAATATCATTTGATAATAAAAGTAGTAAGCACAAAAAGGTACTAAATTAAAATTTTATTTTATCTAATTTTAGAATATTTCCACTCCTCTTTGACAGAAACCTCTTACCCATTAACAGTCAATCCCCATTCCCCATTACTGCCATCCCAGCTCCAAGCAATCAGTAATTAATCTACATCCAACACTTATAACTTTTTCTTATTCCTGACATTTCATATAAGTGGTATCATACAAAGTCACCTTTATTTCACTTAACACTTTTTCTATCATTTTGCTACATGTATTCTCTTTAATTGAAAGATTACTCAGTGAACTTTCAGTACATAAAATGCACTATTTTAAATGTGCATTTAAAAATATGTATCAGTTTACAGATAAAACTACCACCCATATCAAGATACTGAAAATTGATCTACTATATCAATGCCACGTTATTTACTGCATAAAGTCTTTTAAATGTGAGCTGTCTTGTAATAGTCTTATTTCTGCCAAGTAAGAATGTTTTTATCTCTATGACCTAAAGCAGTGGTAATGAACCTATGGTACGTGTGCCGCAGCAGGCACACAGAACCCTCCCGGTTGGCATGCGAGCCAAGTCACCCTATTCATTTGAGCACCAGATAAGAGTTGTTTTTTCCAAACTAAAATATTCAGGTTTAACTTCAGAGTTGATACTTTGTGATAAATAGTTTGGTTTTTGGGTTGTTAGTTTGGGTACTTAGTCTCTGAAAGGTTTGCCATCACTGACCTAAAAAGATTCTATTACCTTTAAAACCTTTTGATGATTGCTTTACACAAATGTTGGTATCTAGGATCAGAGATGGATAGTTTTATTATTACTACTACCATTATTAATATTATTTTGGTACTGGGAACTCAGGACCTTGTGCTTTCCAGGCAGGCACTTGTGCCACTGAGCTATATCCCCGGCCCCAGAGATTGATATTTGACTCAATATAGATCTAATTAATTGGGAATTTAACTAGTTTATGAGATAATTAACCTCTACCTGTCAATATCTTTAGATAATTTTAGTGCTTATTTGCTGTTTTTCTTTTACTACTTTTTTGTTTTTTGAAAAATTCTTTTTAATTCCCAAACATTGGAATGCATATATTTTATTTTTTATTCAGGACCCAATGACAAATCAACTTATAAGAACTACCATCTGGTACAGTAACTACTATTTTTCCCAATTTGGTATATCAGACAAAGTTTTATTCACTCCTTTCCAACCAGTGCTTTGGAAATTTCTTCTCATACTATCAGCATTAACATTATAAACAAGCCTGCTGGTTTCTTCTCTGTAATTAAACATAAGGGAAATAAAATTGCACCATGTTCCAATTTTGTCAGATTAACATTTAGAATGCCTTTACTTGTCCACAATGACAGAAGATTTTTATCCTACATATATTTGGTTTAACAACTTGTATCTTTACCTGTAATTCTACATAGTAAAAAATAAAACATTTATTTGCACAACACACTTAATATTTGGCATGCTCTCTGGTAATTTAAAACTGCATAAACTGAAAATTTTTAGATCTAGCTTACAAATTTAGTTTTACTGCTCTATACACTTCTTAACTAGTTTTAATGTTTACCAACAAATTTTTCATACAAGTGGCTTCCTATTCTCTAGTTATTTTTAATTTTTGTTCTCTGTAAGATGCAGTAAATCATTCAGCAACAATTTCAAAGTAGGTTCTAGGTTGATATACTTTCTTAACTCCTGGATATCTGAGAATATCTTCCAGTTACCTTTATACGGAAATAGTAACTTATCAAGGTGTATGACTTTTGGTTCAAAATTATCTTCCCTTAAAACTCTGTAGATATTGTTTCATTGTCTTGTAGCATTTAGAATTGCAAGAGAAAAATCTGAGGTCAGCCTGACATTTTCCCCTTTTTTGGTAACTTTTTCTTACTGGATACTTGCAAAAGGTTTTCTTCATCCTTGAAATTAAAAAAAGTCAATGACATATGTGTAGGTGGTTTTCTTCATTAAGTTTTGAAGATACCCTGTGAGCCTTTTCCATATATAGCCCTACTTTGTTCTTTGCCTCTAGAAAATTCTCTACAATTAATTCCTTAATTATTGTTTCAGCTTCATTTGGTTTGTCCCCTGTTTCAGGTATTCCTATTATGAATACACTGCATCTCCTGGGTCGGCCCTCTACATTTCACTTTTTCTCTCTGTTTTAAAATCTTCACTTCTTTTTCTCGCTTTGGTGCATTTTGTGAGCATTTCTCTTGTTTTCTATTTACTTCAATAACTCGATTTTGTGGCCAGTCTCGCCTACCATTTCCATTAACTTAAATCTTCCAACACTTTCTGCTTTATCGTTGAGCACATGTCTCTAGTGCTCTCTGTTATGGAACGTTTAACAATTTCTATCTCTTCTAGGGAGATCGGTCTATCCCTTACCAAAGGAGGCATTTTCTGGATTGGTTATCTCAGTTTCTTTCTTCTGAACCGCAGTATTATGACCTTTTCAACTGCTATTGTTAGCAATGGTGTCCAAAATTTAAACACGGTCTTCCACAATTGTAGGGCAAAATTTAATAACATCTAGAATGATTCTTACAAGGTTTTCAAGGTTTGTCCATGTTTTATCATGTAACCTGCCTGCTTTTATTTCCCTCCCTTTCACTTCCTTCCTTTTTTATCCCTTCCTTCTTTCCTTTCTTTCATCCTCTGTCCTTCCTCTTTCCCTTTGTTCCTTCTTTTCATATCTCATCTTCCATATACATGTACACAATTTCCCTAAATTGGAATATTACATAGTTGTGTATCTTTATATAAAAGTTTTATTGAAATGTAATTTACAGGCTACATAGCTCTATCTTCTCTGGTATGCATCCACCTCACCCTAAGTGGACAACATTTTATTGCCCCCCCAAACAAGCTCTGTACCCATTAACAGTCATTCTCCATTTTTCCTCTTCTCTTGTCAACCACTAACATGCTTTCTGTTTCTATGATTTTGCCTATTGTGAACATTTCTCATAAATGGAGCAACATAACATGTGACCTTTCTTTTTACTGGTTTCTTTCACTTAGCATAATGTTTTCAAAGGTCATCCATGTGAAATTATGTGCAAATAATTCATTTCTTTTGGTTAACATTGTTGTTGTATATAATTCACATTCCATATAATTTACCCTTTCAAATTGCACAATTCATTGGTTGGTTAGTATATTTACAAAGTTGTGAGATCATTGTGATAATCAATTTTAGAACATTTTTATCACCTCAGAAACTCAACTCCTCTTGTAATATACTCAGGAGAGTTTCTTAGAACTGAGTCAAACAGAATATTCCTGAAGGAGTTAAAAGCCTCATAATCCAGATGCCCATTAATACATGAATGGATGAAGAAATGTGTTATATAACGGGATACCACTCAGTCATAAAGAAGAATAAAATCATGTCATTTGCAGGAAAATAGATGGAACTTGAGACCACAATACTAAGTAAAATAAAACAGAAAAATAAAGTAAAATATTGCATGATTAGTCCTATATGAGAAACTTAAAATGTAAATAAATAAAAGATTAAAATAAGAGAGAGATGGTAGAAAACAAAAAGGTGTACATTTTGGAGGTGGGGAAGGAGGCTGGGAGTGGATTAGGGAGGAAAGTAAAGGAAATGAAAATAATTAAAATATGTTATACACACACACACACACACACACACACATTTCCCCAAAACAAATGTAACCATTATGCATTGCAAACACACACTAATTCAAAACATAATTTTCCAATGAAAGAAAGCCAGTTTTGTGCTCAAAAAGGAACAAAATCATGTCATTTGCAGGAAGATGGATGGATCTAGAGATCATTATGTTAAGTAAAATAAACTGGACTCAGGGGGAAAAAAGAAACTGTACTGCCCATTTCACAGTTTTCTTTGTTAGCCTCTACCTCAGTCCCTGGAACCTACTAATCTGATTTCTATCTCTATAAGCATTTACTTATTCTGGGCATTTCATATAAACAGCGCTTGTATCTAACTTATTCACTTAGCCTAATGTTTTCTAGGTTCATTGCTGTTGTAACATGCACCAGAACTTTATTCCTTTTTACTACTAATAGCGTTGCTCAAACATAACACGTTTTAGCTGGGCGTGGTGGCTCATGCTTGTAATCCCAGCACTCGAGAGTCTGAGGCAAGAGGATCTTTGAGAGTTCAAGACCAGCCTGGGCTACAAAGTGAGCTCAAGGCCAGCCTGAACTGCACAGAGAGACCTTGTCTCAAAAAAAAACCCCACAAATGTAACACATTTTATTCATTCATCAGTTGATGGTTATTGGTTTGTTTTCACCTTTGAATTGTTACAAATAATGTTGCTATCAATATTTGTGTACAACTTTTGGGATGGATATATGTTTTTATCCCTCCTGGTTGGATGCATAGGAGTGGAATTACTGAGTCAAATAATAAGTATATACTTAAACCTTTGAGAGACCACTAGACTATTCCCCATTTTACATTACCACTAAATGTAAATGCAGTATATGGGGGAATTTCCAATTTCTCCACAGTCTTGCTAACACTTATTTAACTGAATTATTTCAGCCACTTCAGTGGGTTTGAAATAGTATCTCATTATTGTTCTAATTTGCATAACCTTGCTGATTGATGATATTGAGGACCTTTTCATGTGATATTATCCATTTGTATATCTTCTATTGAGAAATGTATATTCAGATATTTTATTCATTTTTAATTGGTTATTTATATTTTTATTATTGAATTATTTAACAATTCAGTAATGAGAGTTCTTAGGGTTTTTACATATAGAAATCCCTGGCCACATATATGATTTGCAAATATATTTTCCCATTACAAATCTTTTTTTTTTCTTGCTTGTAGCCTTTGAAGAGCAACTATTTGGTACTAAGAATTGAACCTGAAGCCTCACACATGCTAGGCAGGTGATCTAACACTGAGCTACATAGTCAACTCCCAGATATTTTTAATGTGTCAAAATCTGATTATCTTTTTGTTGCTGTTGCTTGAGATATTCATGTCCTATCTAAGAATCCATTGCCAAATCTAGGAAGATTCATCATTATGTTTTCATCTGTGAATTTTATAGTTCTAGCTCTTATATTGAGGTCTTTAACTCATTTTGAATTAATTTTTCTGTATGGTATGAGATAAAATATAGATTTCTTTTGCATGTAGATATCCAATTGTTCTAGCATAATTTGTTGTAAAAACTATTCTTTGCCACACTCATATAAGAGATACTGTATGGCATTTTAAGCTTATGTGTCTGATTTATTTCACCTGGCATTATATTTTCCAGGCAGATGCTTTTTGCTATAGATGCCTCAAATTTGGCCTTCTTTACAGCTGATTAGTATTCCATTATGTATAGATATCACATGAGATAAGGTTAATGATATCAACAAAAGGAAAAATGAGGAAAGGGGTTCTAGAAGTTGTGGGAGGGAGGCAGAAGGGAAGGGGAGGAGGATTACAAAAAAGTGTCAAATTGCATTACATACACATACCCCTTCCCTCGATGACCATAAACTGCATATACTGCAAAAATGTACTAATTAAAATATAGAAAAGAGTATTCATATCACTACTGACTGCTCTTGACACCCTTGTTACAAATCAATTAAATACAGATGTATGGGTTTATTTCTAAACTCTCAACTCCATGCCATTGATCTAAATGTCTATCTTTATACCAGTAGTTCATTGTCTTGGAATTTGAATTTCAATAAAATTACATTGAATTTGTAGATCAACTTGTGGAATATTACCATCTTGACAGGATTAAATCTTCCAAGCCATGAACATGGAATAACTTTTAATTTATTTGGGGGCTTTAATAATTTATTTCAGCAGCATTTTGTAGATTGAGTTTTGCACAACTTTTTAAAAACTTATTCTTATTTTATTCTTTTTATGTTATTGCAACTGGAAGTATTTCTTAATTTCTTTTTCAGATTTTTCATTGCAAGCATATAGAAATATAATTTGGGGGTATTGATCTTATACCTTCAACCTTGCTCAATTTATTATTGCTTTTAGTGAATTCCTTAAAAGATTTTATCTACACAATCATGTCATCTGTGTGTAGAGATAATTTTTCTCTTCTTTTATACTCTGGGATGCATTTCACTTTCTTACCAAATTTTCCTGGGTATAACTCCTAACATAATATTGAACTAAAGTAATAAAAGCATTCAATTTTTTGTTGTTCTTGATCTTAGTGAAAAATCATCCAGTCTAATTATGATATTTGCTTTGATTTTTTAAAAAAATAAATGTCCTCTATCAAGACGAAGTCCACTTGATGGAAATGGTGCTAGCTGTTTTTTTTTCAGCTGTTAAAATTATCACGTGATTTTTGTTTTTATTCTATTGGCATAGCATATTGTATGTACTGATTTTCATGTTAAACTAACTGTATTTCTTGCAGATGTTACTTTGTCACAGTATATACTTCTTTTTACATGTTACTGGATTCAGTTTGCTAGTATTTTATTGAGGAGTTTTGCATCTGTATTTATCATATTGGTTTGTAGCTTTCTTTTATAGTGATTCTTTTGCTTTAAATTTTAAAATGGATCACCATGTGCCAAAAGGAGCCTTTTGCGCCTTTAGCCTTTTGTTTCAAACTTTTCCCTGCTTTTCTTTAACATTTAATTGTGATCATACTAAATTGGCTCCTTTAATAATCAGAAGGGATTTCCAACTGGGTTCAAAAATTTGGAGACAAGTGTGATGTGGATATTATATGACACAAATTTGAAAATAGGACAGCTGTAGCATAGATCTGTTGTGTGAAGCAGGAATAAACCATGCTGAATTAAAATCTTCTGCATCTGGGAAGATCTTTGATATTTTAAAGCAAATCAATTTTAATATACATGCTGCTCAAGCAAGAACTAAAAAAAACTAAAAGTCACCGAAGATAAAACTGGGTGTGAGAGATCTTTCATAACTCCATCCATTGCCCAGGATTGCCATTACAAAATTATATATTTTAAATAGGTGAACTGTATAGTATGTAAACTTTATTTTGATGAAACTGTTTTATAGAAAAGGCATGTTCACAATAGAAAGAATTAAAATTACACAGAAGTACATAAGTTGAAAATGGAAATCCTTCTCCTGCTAGTGTCATTCTGCAGAGGGAAATAGCACTAACAATTTGGTGGATATCCTTCCAGATGCTTTTCTTTGAACAAAACTTATAGATATATGTAGCATATGTGTATGTATTAAATGGGTGCATGTTTTCACTTCATATCTTATGGACAGCATTCCGTGTCAGTACATATGCCTCCCCATATTCTTTCTGAGGTATTTCTGGCAGGCTATGTTGTGAATATACATTTGTCTTCACTTCTTGGGGCCCTTAGTCTGCTTTTATAGGACCTTTTCTTTTTTTTCTCCAGGAGTAAGAGCAGCATGGGAAACAAAGCCCTATCCCATGACAGCATCTTCATGTTGGACACGGAGTCTGAATCAGCAAGTGAAATATGTCCTTCTACAGAGTTCCGGAGAAGAAGAGCTCTGCGGGTAACAGTGAAATTGAATATCAGTACCTAATTAGCATACTTCTCTTCTTCTGTTCCCTGCTTTTACCATGCCCTCTAAAAAGTGTGTGTTGGGGGTAGATTGACCCTACTTCTTAGCTGATTCCATTCTTCAAGACTATTTTTAGCATTGAATGTATAAATGAGTAACTTACCTATTGCCCAGCACACAGTGTAGGCTAGTATTATTACCATGTTTACTTATCTTGCATCCCAATAAAACTGCCAAAATATTATTTTGCCAGTGACATACACTGTTTATGTTTTAGCGTGCCAATCTCTGAGTTTTTCTCTCTCTTCCACAGAGATCTCAGGCTTTCAGAACTCTACCTAGAATTGGTGTTTCATCTAGATCTATGCCAGGATGTGTGTCCATAAGGGGAATCTGTGTTTCAGGTTCCAAGATCACTGAGGTAATAAGAGTAGACTTGCTCAGAGCATAGGGCAGCTAAGTCAGACAGATCTGTGCTTGAACTTTCTGCCACTTACTGATGCATGATGCTGGGTTAGTTGTTTAACCTCCCTGAGAGTCCCTTTCCTTATCTACAATGAATCTGGTATTAACATTTATCTCAAAATGTTGCTTGTGAGGATTGAATGAAGGCTTGAGAAATCATTCAGACTCACCCAGGTAATAAACTGTAGACCTGGAAATCTGACACAGATAAGTTAACCTCAAAATCCATGATCTTTTCACTGGTCCATTTTCTGAGATGCTTAAATCCTTTGTATTTGTCTGCCCCAGGAAAATGTACATATGTGAGATAATGTCTTACCTCCAGCTAATTATAAACTATAGAAGACAGCTGTTGCTCACTCAGACTCCTCTGGAACTCTGAACCAGACATGCTCCAGAGAGAGCTGGAGATGTTACCAGGGAGTCGACCTTTAACAGCTGCCTCTTTCTTCTCTTAGCATGTGCATGATATTAAGCCCTAAGCCCTATTTAACTGGGGAGGCCATATGAGGAGGAGACCTTCTCCCCTGGAAGGCTGATTATTTTGCATCTGGCAAAATGTAAGTGCGAGGACTGGGGGTTTAGGTCAGTGTAGAACACTTGTTTAACATTCAGAAAGCCCTAGATTCAATCCCCAGTACCTCAAAAACCACAAAAAAGTAAAAAGTAGGTGGGGCTTATTTCTGACGTGTCTGATAAATGCCCCGAAATAGTTGCTCCGGTTTCTGCACAACAACTTCTGTTAAACCAGGCCTCGTGGCATCTGGCTGTAGTCCCAGACCTCTGAGAGGCTGAGGCAGGAAAATTGCAAGTTTGAGCCCAGTTTGAGCAATTTAGTGACTTATTGTGTTAAGACTCTGTCTCACAGTAAAAAATAAAATTTTTAAAAAGGTTTAAGATGTAGCTCAGTGTGAAGATACTGGATTCAATTATGTACTGCGAAACAAAATAAAATGAAGAAATACTGGGAGTGAGCCAATTTTACTCCCTGCCACATAGTCACCTTTGAAGCATTAGGAATTGAGCGTCTAGATTACTAAACATTTATCTTCTACTTACCTGACCACACATAATTAAGATGTGACCCACATCTTCTTAATTATTACCATTTCCTTGCTATTAAATTAAATCCATTCGTTCAGAAAAATAAAACTGCAAGGCAGTTTTTTCATACAGCTTTCAGGCCCAACTCTCTCTGCAGCCCATCTTAAGAAAATGGGCACACTATCTATCTGTTCTGACTGCTGCTTTGAAACTTTGTGAACTTGGCCTTCAGTATGGGACCTCCCCTTCTTGGCCCTTATAGTTAGGAGACAAGAGTGCACAGTAGTTAAGAACCCTTCTTTCAAGCTGGCCAGACCTTTAAAATGGTTGCTGTGGCCCTAAGAGAACTAGCACCAGTTATATAGGTTATTAGAGATGAATTTCAGGATGGTTGATCTGGCCACTTCCCAGGGGCTTCTGATAACATCTGATCACTGTTGTAGGTCCATGTGTTTGGAATCAGGTATAACACATTATAGAGGATTATCCGATATTTGTTAATGATAAAATTAGGGAGACTGATCCAAAACAAGAGGACCATGGCAGGCACCAATGTCTCCAAATAAAGTGTACCATGTTCTTCTTTTTTTCTTTTTTTGGTAGCAGGAATCGAACTCAGGACCTTGAGCTTGCCAGGCAGCCATTTGTACCTTCCTGACCCTGTACCATGATCCTTAAACTTAGAATTAACTAAATTAGTTTACTGAGCTGCAAAACACCACCACAGATGATGAATTTTTACCTTCTTAGGAAATTGAAATTAGAGCTGTAATGGCCTGCCTTTCTTCCCTCTTTCCTTTCTTCTTCTCTTCCTTCCTTTTTTTCTTCCTTCATTTATTCCTTCTTTCATTACTTTCTCTCTTCTAAATTAATCTGCCAAATCCCAAAAAGAACCCTAATGACCAACTTTCCTCCCCTTAGGAAACTAGGACTGGATTTGTCACTCCATTTTTCCCTTTCCTCTCCTTTCCTCTCCTTTCCTCTCCTTTCCTCTCCTTTCCTCTCCTTTCCTCTCCTCTCCTCTCCTCTCCTCTCCTCTCCTCTCCTCTCCTCTCCTCTCCTCTC
>PVLA01012883.1:0-29462 GCA_004027455.1 Hydrochoerus hydrochaeris | reverse complement strand
TCTTAGAAAAATAAAGCTTTACAGGCTTAAAACAAGCAATCAGAATGGTCAGCTTCCAGTCCAGACAATTCCTGCAATAATAACAGTAAGGAGTATCACTTGGATGCAATCCCAGGCTCAGATTCTCCTCGCAGACTCACCTCTCCAAGAATAGGACTTCAGACAAGACGCAAAATTAAAATAAAGATCAAAGTCAAGCAAGATGTGTAGTTAACACCAGTAAGGAGATAACACTGGGATCCTGGTTTTGTTCACACAAGCAACCTGAAGTTTCTGCCTTTGGAAATTGGCAAATGTGTGCAGCAACTTAGAAGGTTAACCAAAGCTGTTAGTCTTCGGTGTAGGTAGGTACTAGAAGTGAAGGGAGGGAGGTAAGTGATTCCGTCCTGGACCTATTTTTTTGTTATGAAGTTTTTATTTCTCCAACAATTAAGGAATGAGAGAGCAGCAGTAAACTGGGGAAAATCGTTCAAGTTTTGACTTTTTCCTTCTATTTTCTCCTTTGACAGATCCCGCCGCTACATCCACACCAACCCAGCCTCAGCCCTCCTCTTTTCCAATCTGACAAAATTTCTAAAGACATTGAAAACATCTCTATTGATGATGAGCTACCTACAAGACCACAAACTAAGGCTTCATCACAAAAGATCTTGACAGCAAAGAAGGTATTATCTACATTCTAAGAGATGAGCTTAGGGAGAGTCCCCCACGTCATGCATAATTTCTTTTTGTATTCCCTTTTCTATTGCTTCAGTTCAAAATAAGGGGGAAATTAGAGTGATTATTTGTTTGGGAGAGGAACTGCCATTCTTGGCTTTTGTTTTATACTGTGTTTTACATTTTCCATCCAATTCTACAAACCAAATAATCACCATTTTAATTTATGAACAATGGAAGACAGTTTTTCAGAAATAGTAGTAGTTTGAAGATGTTTTCAGTTATTTTATCAAAACAACAATAGTGATTTTTTGAAGTACTGGGCATTGAACTCAAAGTCTTCACACTGAGTTATATCCCCAGGTCTTTTTAAATTTTATTTTGAGACAGGGTTTCATTAAGTTGCTAAATTGCCTAGGCTGGGCTCAAACTTGCAATTCTTTCACCTGAGCCTACCACAGTGTGGGATTACAGAAGTATGTCACTAATATCAATAAAAAACAGATTTTTAGCTCAAAGGTTCTTTACTTTCAAATTTAAAAATCTCAAATTTTCAGGTAGTATTATTTGATAGACACACCTCCATAAGAAAAATCAGTTAACACACAGGTGAATATGTGTGTATGTTTATCTTCAGGTCTGCTAACCAAATAATATCAATCAACAATTGGAAAATTAGTAAATTTGACTCATATCAACACTCTCATTTTCAAATTTAATTTAACTGATTGAGTTATACTTGGAAAGAATTTTGGACTGATACAGATTTTAGCATAATTAACCTTGAGAACCAAAAAGTAAAGAGAAATAATTTATAATGAAAACCACTGGTTAATATTGTGGATTAGATCTAAAACATCCCCCAAAAGTTTCATCTGTCCAGAGATGGGGCCTAGTCAGAAAAGGTGGATCACTGGAGCCATGACCTGGAGGGTATCTACTTGTTCCCAAATCCCCCCTTCTCTTTTTGCTTCTTGGTCTCATGAGATGTACAGTTTTTCTCTGCCATGCCTGTCTACCATGCTGTTTCTGCCTTGGAGCCAGCTGGCCATAGACTGAACACACTAAAACTATAAGCCAAAATAAACCTCTCCTACTTTGAGTTATACATGTCAGGTATTTCTTCTCAGCAACAGGAAAGTGACTAGCAGAGCCAGTCAGAATAAGACTTTATTTTGTTGTTAAAGGATCCTATGAATGGAAAAAACCTTTGGTTATACATGTAAAAAATAGGTTAGGATCTAAAACAGATTGGAAGGAGGTGGATGGACATTCATTGATTTATGGATTTGGGCCATAATTATATATATTTTTTGCAAAATACCACAAAATCAGGTGATTTGGGATGGACAACCTGAATTGGTGGAAGGATTAAATTAAACAATATTTTTTATTGTGGCAAAATACAGATGACATAAAACTTACCATTTTAACATTTTTAAAGTACTCATGATAGTGGGTATGAAGGAGTATTTCCTTGTGGTTTTGACTTGCATTTCTCTAGTGACTAATGACTGATGATGTTGAGCATAATTATTTACATGTGCTTGTTGACCATTTGCATATCTTCTTTGAGGTATACAAATATCTATTCAAGTTCTTTGATCATTAATTAAATGGGACTATTGTCATTGGTTGTTGAGTTGTAAGAGTTCTTTATATACTGTCAACACTAGACCTTTATCCAATATATAATTTGTGGATACTATAGTTTCCCCATTTTGTGAGTTATCTATTAACTTTCTTTCTTGATTGTTGTTGATCAACAACAACTTTTAAAAATTTTTCGATGAAGTCCAACTTTTCTATTTTTTCTTTTGCTATTGGTGCTTTTGATCATATCTAATTGCCAGATCTGAGATCATGATGTTTACCCTTGCTTATTTCTATGATTTTGATGGTTTAGCTCTTATATATAGGTCTTTGGTTCATTTCAAGTTAATTTTGTATGCAATGTGAGGTAAGGATGCAATTCCATTCTTTGTCATGTGGGTACAGTTGACCCAGCACCAATGTTGAAAAAGTGTTTATTTTCAATTGAAATTTTGAATTGAAATTTCTTATTATCCTTGTTGAAAATCAATTGCTTGTAGATGAAAGGGTCTATTTCTGGATTCTTATTCCATCATTTATCTATAAATCTATTCATACAGTATTGTTCCATCTCGTTTACTATAGTTTTGCAGTAAGTTTTGTTTTGGCTATTCAGAGTCCCTGGTAATTCCCTATGTATTTAATAATTCACTTTTTCATGTCTTCAAAAAGGACTATTGGAATTCTGGTAAGAATTATATGGAATTTGTAGTTCTCTTTAGGAAGTATTAAACATTGAATGTATAGTTTTATTTAAGTCTTTTAAAATGTATTTCAGTTATATTTTGAAGTTACAATGTATAAGTCTTGCCTTCCCTTGGTTAAATGTATTCTTAAATATTTTTTTTATTTAGAGAAAAAAAGCAAAACAGGAAAAAGGATAGAAATAATACAGAATTTTAAAAAAACAGTAAGAAACCACTAGTTATAAATTACATATTGTTATCTTAGAAGTAGTTGCTCAAGTCACAAAATCAAAGCATAAAAAGTGGACAATCAAACAATGGCAGTGCAAACCCAAGTTTAGCTCAGTGGCATAAGTGCCTGCCTGTCCACTGTTTTATTGTTTTGATGCTATAGTAAGTGGAAGTTTTTTATTAATTCCCTTTTTGGATGTACCATTTCTAGTGTTTATAAATACAACTCATTTTTGTATGTTGATCACGTATCCTTCAACTTTAATGAATTCATTTGTTAGCTCTGGTAAACTTATAGGGATTTCTTGGGACTTTCTGTGTATAAAATTCTGCCACTTGTGAGTAATTTTATGCTCATTTCTGATTTGAATGGCTTTTTTTTTGCCTAATTACTCTGGATAGACCTTCCAGTAGGATGTTGAATAGAAAAGACAAAAACAGATATCCTTATCTTGTTCCTGATCATGAGTGAAAGCATCTATTCTCACAATTAAGTATGTCAGTAATAGATTTTTTCATGTATACCCTCTAGATCTAGTTTATTAAGTGACTCTTTTTTAACCATTAAAAGATGTTGGATTTTGTTAAATGTTTTTTTCTACATCAATTGGGAAGATCATATTTTCATTCATTCTATTGATGCACTGTATTACATGGGATAGTTTTTATATAGCCTTGAAACATTCAGATAAATACCAATTGGTCATAATGTATAATCATCTTATTGTGCTGTTGGCTGTGGTTTACAAGTATGTTTGCATGTATTTACATAAGGGCAATTGGCCTATAGTATTCTATTCTTGTCCCTTTTATCTGACTTTGATATCATGGAAATATAGGACTCAGAATCAGTTAGAAAGTACAGATATTCCTCTCGTTTTCTTGGAAAATTTTGTGAGAAATTGCTATTAATTCTTCTTCAAAATGTGTTAGAATTCACCATGAAACCATCTTTTGTGAGATTTTGATTACAGATTCAATTTTTTTTTTTTTTTTGGTACCGGGGATCAAACTCATGACCTTGCACTTACCAGGTAGGCACTTGAGCTTCTGAGCTAAATCCCCAGCACAGATTCAATCTTTTTACTGATTTTGGTTTACTAAGATTTTTCATTTCTTCTTGAATTGGTTTTGGCAATTTGGATGTTTCTCAAAATTTATTCATTTTATCTGGGTTATCTAATGTGTTGGCATACAAATGGTAATACTGCTGTCTTATAATCCTTTCTATTTCTGTGAGGTGGGCAGTAATATTCCCACATTGTGATTATTATAATTTGTGTTTTCTATCATTTTCCTTTATAAATCTAGGGAAAAACTGTCAGTTTTTTTCAAAGAAAAAACTTTTGGTTTTGTTGATTTTCTGTATCATTTTTATGTTTTCTATTTCAATTTATTTCTGCTATAATCTGTATTGTTTCCTCCCTTCCACTAGTTTGGATTTTGATTTGGTCTTCTTTTTCCAGTTCTTCAAAGCTGAGAATTCATTTATTGATTTGAAGTCTTTCATCTTTTTAAACATAGATTAGACAGACAGATGGATAGATTAACTGATTTAATTCTGAAAACTGATTTTACCATGTCCACCAAGATTTGTTATATTTTTAATATTTATTCATAAGATATTTTATGATTTTCCTTTTGTGTTCTTTATGTTTTCTTTTTATTTTTTTCTTTTGTTTTTAAAATTTTTTTATTAGTGCACATTTAAATTAATGATTACATTTCTTGTGGGATTTGCTATATATAAATAATGCATCTTTACTTTTTGTTATAGATTATATATATTCCTTTGGCTCCCCCAGGCTTCATATAATATGGTTGTGGCTGAATCTAGCATTTGTGATTGGTTTGTTGTCTAGCGCTGGAATTGGCGATGTGAGTGTTCCACTTGCCTAGGGGTGGAGCGAACATATGATGTAATGGCGGGAAGAAGGTGTGTTTTGCTTTTTTGCTTTCACTTTTGTGGTTTGCAGCGGCCATGAGGGAATGCCCTGCCACACCACACTGCCTTGGAGCCAACTGAGTATGGACTGAAACCTCAAAGAACTGTAAGAAATAAACCTTTCTTTCCTTCATGTTGGGCATCAGATATTTTGTCTCAGCAATGAGTAAAAATTAACTAAGACACTTTACATTCCTTTCTCTTCCTTCCACACCCTCATCATCTGTCTCTTTAGCCCCTTACTATTTGAAAAAAATCTATCTCCCTATTTCCTATTATCTGTCTTTTATTTTGCTCTTTATTTATATTTTAGCGTTCTCATATAAGGGAGACCGTGTGGCATTTAAGCCTGTGTATCTGATTTATTTCACTTAAAATTATTGGTCAAATGTACATCTATTGTTCTACAAATAACTTAACTTTATCCTTTTTATGGCAGAGTAATACTCCATTGTGTATAAGTGCCATTTTTACTTAATTCATTATCTTTGATAGACATATAATATGGTTTGCAAGATTTAGCTATTGTAAATTGTGCTTCTATAAGCATGGGTATGCATGTAACATTGTAACATGATACCTGTAACTCTCCCAGGTAGATAACTAGAAAGCAAGTATCTGGGACAAATGGAATTTCTATTTTTAGTTCTTGAGGAATTTCCATAGAGGTTTAACCAGTTTACATTCCCTACAACAATGTAGAAGTGTTCCTTTTCCCCTGCAGCCTTGCCAGCATTTGTTGTTACTTGAGTTCTTGATAATGGCCATTCTTTCTGGAGTGAGATGGAAGCTCAGTGTTGTTTTAATTTGCACCTCTTTGATGGCTAGCCATCTTGAACATTTTTTAATATATTTATTAGCCATTTGTACCTCTTCATGTATTCATTTCCCATCTTTTGTTTTGGCCTTTATTTGTTTTGTGTTGTTATTTATTTTAGTTCTTTATATATTCTAGATGTAGTCCACTGTCTGGAGAATAGCTGGAAAAAGTCTTTTCCCTTTCTGTAGATTGTCTCTTCACTTTTATTTGTTTCCTTTGCTGTGCAGAAGCTTTTAAATATGGTATGATCCTGTTTGTTGACTCTGGGTACTTTCTTGAAGTATTAGGGTACAGAAGGTATTTCTAATAGATTCTGCCAGCCTGGGGCTTAGCTATCTCTAACATGACATCCATCTAAGTTGGTACTGGGTCCAAAGAAGCAACTTCTCTCCAAGAGTAACTTTTATGTTTTCCTTGTAGTTCCAGAAATAAATCGCTCTGCCCCCTTTTGGCGTATGTGCTGAGCCCTCTCAATCCCAAGACTCCACAACCACTCAAGCTTTCCACCCCTAGCCCCCAGTAAATCTTTCTGTTTCCTGTTTTGCCCATGCAGCTGCTCCTTCAAATCAGCTATTGATATGTTATTTTGCCCACTTCCCAAACTCTTTTCCCAGCCAGACCTTCTAAAAATACTTCGACTTATTTGTTCTCATCTCAGGGTGCTTGCACAATAAAGGCCTCCTTTTTCCTTTCTTTGTTTCTCTATCCTACTGAAATATTATCACTTGCCAAGGCCTATTCCTTTGAGAGTTTTACCCATTTTATATTCCAGCAGATTGTTTCTGTTTTTACATTTAGACCTTTGACCTATTTTGATTTTGGTTGAATACATGGTGAGATATATTTTATCTTCTGTTATTAGATAATTAGTTTTATAAGCACCATTTACTAAAGAGGCTATCTTTCCTCCAATATATATTTTTGGTTCCTCTCTTAAAGATCAAATAACTGAATGTGACTGGGTGTGTTCCTGTGCTCTCTTCTCTGTTTCATCGATTTGCAGGTCTGATTTTGTGTCGTATCATGTTGATTTTATAATTAATGCTTTGTAATATGACTTCAAATCTGGGATTGTGATGCTACTGCTTTGCTCTTGGTAACCAGGATTGTTTTTGCTATTCTGGGTCTCTTCTGCTTCCATGAAAATTTTATGATTGCTTTCTGTAGTTCTGTGGGGAATGCTGTTGGTATTTTGAATGAGATTGTGTTAAATCTGTATTGGGGACGTGGCAGCACTCTTGATCTCTTATGATAAGTATACAGTGAAAGCCTAAATAAAAGAGACAAATAATATAGTTTTGGGGTCCAGGAAGGTCAGAATTCTCTTGGAGCTAAGACAAAGACTTCTCTGAATTGACCGTATTTATTGAGTCCTTAACAATTTAGGGGGGTGCAGAAAGTGGAACGCACATCTGAGGCAAAAGCCCACAAAAATGAGCAGGCCTTGTGAAACAAAGGATCAAAGACATTCTAAGAGTAAATTTTGCTAATTGAGAGAACTGTCTTATCACTTAAGTTGGCAGTGATTGCTCTGGAATAGGGAGTGAGAGCCCAGTGTCCTCAACTGTCACAGCTGTGGTGTTATCTTGTCTTCAGAACACTGTGGTCAGCATTTTAACCCTTACACAACCTGATTTCCAACAAATCTGTATATCAGTTTTAGAAATATGGTCACTTTTAATACACTGGTTCTCTGTACCCAGGAACAGGGATATCTTTCCATTTTCTAATGTCCACTTTGAACTTCTTTTTCACAGAACTGTAGTTTTCATTGTAGAGCTCTTTCATGTCCTTGGTTAGGTTAATTACTAAGTAATTTTTAAAATGGTATTGTGCATGATATTCTTTTCCTAATTTCTTTCTCAGTGAGTTCATTATTGATGTATAGGAATGCTGTTTACTTTCCTGCATTAATTTATGTCCTGCTACATTGCTGAATTTTGTTGTGAATTTTATAATCTTTTGGTGAAGTATTTTTTGGGGAAGGGCTCTTCTATGAAGAATTTTGCTGTCTGCAAAAATGATATTTAAGTTCTTTTTTCCTATACACATCACTTTTATTTTTTTCTGATCCCTGATTGTTCTGGCTAATGTTTTGAGTACCATACTGAACAGGAGTGTTGATAGTGGACATCACTTTGCCTTGTTCATGATTCCACAAAGAAAACTTTCAGCTTTTCCACATTTAATATGATATTGGCAATAGATTTGTCATAAAATACTTTAATCAGATCAACATAAGGTTCTTCTATACCTATTTTCTTCAAGTTTTTATCATACCTGAATGTTAGATTTTGTCAAAAGCTTTATCTGTGTCTACTAATATGACCATGTGATTTTCATCTTTGCTTCTGTTTATGTGATATCTTCCATGTATTGATTTATATATGTTGAACCATTCTTTCATCCCTAGGATGAATCCTACTTGGTCATAATGTATGATCTTTCTGATCATTTGTTGCATTCTTCTTGCCAAGATCTTATTCAGGATTTTGTGTCTGTGTTCATTAAAGATACTGACCTGTAGTTCTAGTTTTTAGTTTGATCCCTGTCTGACTTTGGAACTAAGGTAATGTTAGCTTCCAGGAATGGCTCTGGGAGTATTACTTCCTTTTAGATTTCATCAGAAATTTTGGGGAGTATAGACATGAAATCTTCACTAAAGTTCTTGTAGAATTCAGCAGTAATTCATTAGACCCTCAGAATTTCTTTGTTGGTAGGATTTTTTTAAAATTATTGCTTCAATTTCATTGCCTGTTATCAAGTTATTTATGGTTTTTATATTTTCTTGGTTCAGTTGTGGTAATTCATGTGTATTTAAGAATCTATCCATTTCTTCTAATTTCAAGAGTTTATTGGTGTAAAGTTTTAAGAAATAGTTGCTAATAATCTTTTGAATTTTGGCAGTGTTCATTTTGATTTCACCTTTTTCATTGCATTGATTTAGGTCTTTCATTTCTCTTCATGAGATTGACTAAGGGTTTCTTCATTTCATTTATTCCTTTGAAGAACCAACTCTTTGTTTTGTTGATTCTTCACATTTTTTGTCTCTGTTTCATTGATTTCTGCTTTGATATTTAAAATTTTCTTTCTTGTACTTGCTTTGAATTAGGATCTTTCTTGTTTCTGAAAGACATTGAGGTACATCATTAGGTTACTTATTTGGGCTTGCTTTGTTTTTGTGATGTGACATTCACACTTACAAACTTCTTTCTTAGGACTGTTTTCGTTGTGTCCTGTAAATCTGGTATGTTTTACTGACACTATCATTTAATTCTAGAAACTGTTTTACTTCTTCCTTGACTTCTTCTATGATCCACTGATTATTCAAGAATGTAGGGCTGGCGATTTAGCTCAGCAGTATAAGTGCTTGCCTGGTGAGCGTGAGATCATGAGTTCGATAACCGGTACAAAAAAAACCCAAACAATATATTGTTTAGTTTCCATGCATTTGGTTTCTTTTGCCATTAAGTTCTATTTTCATTGTGCTATAATCTAATAATATGTATGGCATAATTACAATTATTTTATAATTACTTAAGCATGCTTTATTGGCTACTATGTTATCTATTTTGGAGAAAGTTCCATGTACTACTGAGAAGAATGTATATTCTGTTGTTGTATAGAACACTCTGTAGAGTGTTTACCTATTAAATCCATTTGTTTAAAGGTTTTGTTTATTTCTGATTTTATGTTGATTATTGTCTAGTTGATTTGCCTATTTGTGACAGTGGGATATCAAGAGCTCCCACTATAATTGTATTTTGCTTATCTGATCATTTTTGTCCAGTAGTTCTTTTTAACATAGCCACCCCAGTTCTCTTTTGGTTACTATTTTCTTGAAGTATCTTTTTATCATCCTTTTCACTTTTCATTCTGTTTATGTCTTTGGATTTAAAGTGCATCTCTTGCTGGGAGTGTTTGCACATGCCCATAATCCTCACACTCAGGAGGCTGAGGCAGGAGGATCGCTGTGAATTGGAGGCCAGCCAAGGCGACAAAGTGAGTTCAAGGCCAGCCTGAACTGCATAGTGAGACCCTGTCTCAAAAAGGCAGAAAAATGGCATCTCTTGTAAAGAACATACAGATGGGCCAATTTTTAAATCCATCCTGCCAATTTCTGCCTCTTAATTGGAGAGTTTGTTAAAACATACTAATTTACTAACAAGTAAGAGCTCCATTGTTTGCTTTTTTGTCTCTACATACTATGTCTGTTTTGTTCCTTATTTCCTCCACTGCTGCCATTTTTGGAGTTTAATCAAATTTTTTAATATACTCTTAATCACCTTCTTATTTCCTTTTCTATATATTTTAATATAATGTTCTTGGAGCTTACCATTCATAAAATTAGATCACATTTTAAGACACACACTTTTCTCTATATATAGATTTGAGTAGGCTCATAAAGTTAAATTATTTATAATCAACATTTCAAACCTTTGTCTATGGCACATGCCTATAATCCCAACCTCTGGGAGGCTGAGGCTAAAGGATCACAAGTTCAAGCCCTGTTTGGTCAATTAAGTGACTTGCTGAGACATGATCTCAAAATAAAAAAAAAATTTAAAAAAAGAAGTGCAAAGGCCCTGGATCAAACCCCACTACCTCTGGAGCACAAGTCTATTTTTTTTTCTTTCTGAAACATAAATTCTATATTAAGAAGTGCAAGAGTTGAATTATGTTAACATAGCTTAGATGTGGGCTGGCAGGCAGAAAGTTGAGGCTGTGGTGCTACAGTCAAATCCCAACCCCCTACAGGCATGAGGCTTTCTTATTTTTGTTACAGTTTCAGTTTTACCATCCATAGTAGTAAACCCATGTAGCAGCAAGTAACAGCTGCAGCAACAACAAAATCCAAAGAAGCGTCTCTAATCATCATCCCAAGCAGATGTGCCGGCTTTGGTGGATATTTCTTCAAAGTGCTTATAAATTTGCACCTCATATCCCTAAATGCTTCCCCACAAGTTATGCTTCTTCACTTAGCACAGCAACTAGGGAGCTAAGCAGGGGACCAGAACATCCAAGTAAAGAAGAATAAAATTCGCCTTATGTTTTTTTTCTGAGATGCTGGCCCCTACTGGCAGAAGGTGGGGATGGGGGATGGGGCGAAAAGTATTATCCCTTAGGGAAGCAGCACAACTTTCATTCTAGGTTAGGCTTTTCTCTCCTCCCAGTCCCCTGAATGGAATTTGAAGGCTCTCTTCCACCCTTATTTTCTTTCCTCCACCCAGCCTATATCTATTTCCCAATGCAGACATCCCAGAGCTTTGCTGGGTTTCACTGACATAGCTTGGGCCTCTCAGCCAGCCAGATGCCCTTCTAACACTCCGATCTGAGAAACTCCACTAAGTGCTTGTGTTCCTATCTCATGTGGCACCCCTGAATGAAATCCTTTCCTTTCCTTTCTTTCCTTCTTTTTCTCCTCTCCTCTCCTCTCCTCCCCTCCCCTCCCCTCCCCTCCCCTCTCCTCTCCTCTCCTTTCCTGTCCCCTACCTCCTCTGCTCTCCTCTCCTCTCCTTTCCTCTTTCTCCCACTCTTCCTTCTCTCTCTTGGCATACTGGAGATTGAATACAAGGCCTTTGCACTGAGCTACATCTCTAGCCATTTTTATTTTGATGCAGGTTCTTACTAAGTTATCAAGCTTGAACTTGAATATTTGTAAGAAACGGAGGAACCCAAACTTCTTCCTGTTTCTTGCTTTTATCTATAGGTATAGAGTGGAGCTTGCCTCTATTGAGCTTACTGATCAGAAGGAAAGTTAAAAGGGGTGGTGATTCATGAAGCATTTTTTTTAGGAATTCTTCTCCCAGAAGCATTTTCAACTTTAAAACCAATGATGGCATATGGTTGCCTCATTTATTTTCTTCCACTTTTTCCAGAGTTTCTCTGAACCATCATCTGGACCTGATCACTCACAGTCTTCAAGTGCATGTGCCCCTCTCAGCAGTGCCCAGCAGCTGGCTGGTTTCAGCAATCCAGACACCAGCGAGAGCTGTTTGGACTCTTCAGTTGCTCAACACAAGATGGCTTTAAAACTCTGGAAACAACAAAAGAAAAGTCTTGAAGAAACTGTAAGTCCTTCAAGAGACCACAGAATAAATGCTTGTACAAGAAAAGATGAGTTCTATAGAGGCTGGGGGTTTAGCTCAGTGGTATAAGCGCCTGCTTGGCAAATGGAAGGTTGTGAGTTCCATCCCAGCACACAAAAAAAGAAAGATTAGTTCCAACATTTGCAAACTGCTCCTAGAAAATGCTATGGCTTGAGAAGTCTGTATGGCTTGGCAAAGTCGAGCGCATACTTTTGGCCTTGACACACTCAAAAGGATGGTCAAATTAGTGTATATTGGAAGGGGCGTCTTACCCACTTAGAACTTATGTAAAAGGGAAATAACAGTGATTTAATGCCTCCAGAACCTGCTTATTAGCCTAGCATCAGGGAAATCATTCAGCCTTCTTTGTGGAGGAGATTCAACCCTAACTCAGATAAGGATTCTTTTAGTTATTAATCAGGTGAGACCCCAGAGTTACAAACTGCAGCACAGGCTCACTCATTTACAGATCAAGCCTTCAGCAACTCCAGGTATTCAGAACTCTGCTGTTAAGCCCTCCAGACTTTCACATAGCTACCATAGAGTTCTGTCACCTGACTTTCTAGCAAGCAGAACTATGTTTAAAGAAACCTACTGTGTCAAAAATATGACCACACAAAAATGGGCTAGGGGTATACATCAGTGGCAGAGCACTTGCCTATCTGAGTTTAATCTGAAGCACCAAAGAGAGAAAAGAGAGAGAGAGAGAGAGAGGAGAGGAGAGGGAGGGAGGGGGAGGAGGAAGGAGGGGACAGGAAAAGAGGAGAGAGAAAGCAAGAGAAGAGAAAAGAGAAAAAAATGAAATGAAACTGTGGCCACAGATCAGACACAGAGAAGTGACAGTTGATAGCAGAGAGAGATAGTAGGAACAATCAAAAGTCATTTAGTATAAGAAATCAAGAACACTGCCTAATCTGAGTGTGGTGGTACATGCCTGTAATCCCAGCTATGAAAGAGGTGGAGGTAGGACAATTACAATTCAAGGTTGGTTTGGGATACATAGTGAGACCCTGTCTCAAAAAAAGTTAAAAAATTAAAAAGCAAAAGCAAAACACTTTGGCTACCTTGATAGGTCCTTCAGGACTACACATTAATGTAGCTCAGAATAACAAATTGTGTTCACTATTTATCCAAATCATCAAGGACCATTCAGTTATATTTCTTGATCCCTGTTTAAGAAGATAGGGAACTGATGCTTTTTGCAAAAGATTTTCACTAAAAGTTAAGAATATAAAGATTTTGGAATTTTAAAGGATGTGTCAGTAAGCTGAAACATTTACTTTTGTCAAACACCCAATTCCTCTGTGATTCTGGGCTAAAAGTAAAAGGCTATGAATCATAGCAGGAAGAGACTGAATGATTGTGTAGTACATGCATTTTATAGGGAAGAATATAAAACCACAATTAGTCCAGATATTTACCTAAAGTCAAACACTGAGGTGGTTGCAGAGCTAAGGCTAGAGTCCAGTCTTCTGACTTCCAGCCCAGTACACTTTTTACCACATCATGTTGTTCCTAGCTTTGACATCGCAATTTTGCTTTAGAAAGTGGGCAAAATATAAGTTGAAAGAACAGCTGGAGGATCAGGGGAGTTTGTGAGTACTTCTAGTGACCTTAAGGCAATCTCCTTGGTTTGGTGTCATGTAAGGGGGTGACTAGTTACTAGGCACTAAACTACACATGAACTATCCCTGCTAGACACCTTACTACAAACCTAGGAGGCAGGGAATGTTGGCTAAAGGCCACATAATATATCCCTTTTGCCATTCTTCCTCTGTGTAACCTAACTGAGAAAAGGTCTGAGAAGCATCTTCTGAGAGAGAAGGGACATCTACTGCATGCCTGTGACTCTTTTCCTCACATTGGGAAAAATATTAAAAGGTCCAGGATCATTTATGATGCAGAGGTTGCTACCAATTCCTGCTGCTCTGGAATCTCTTAGATCTTCAAGTCCCATGGGACTCCTGATCTTTAATTTATAGTTGTGGACACAAATTCAGGGAGTAACTTGCTCAAGGTCACATGGCTAGTAAATGATAGAGAAGAGATTTAAGCTCAGGTTTAGTGGACCTCATTTACTCAAAAATAAGAGATTTTGCAATAAGTCTGTATAGGCATTGTGAATGGTATTAAAAAGAGTTATGCATTTATCTTTAAATGTTTGCCATAAAGTACTTACATTAAGCAAATTCCAGACACTGTTCAGGGCAGTGATACTTTGATAATTCCAGAGCGACACTATAGTTATCAGAAAATCTTATTTATACTAAATGAATTTCACCCTAGTCAGTGTAAAGGCTAAATCCTTCATCTTCTGTCTTTTCTTCCAACAAAACCCCCAGATTCTTTTTTCTTTTGAACTGGAAAGACATAATTCACATTTTCACTAAATTCCCTGCAAACAAAGCAAGCAGGATTTGAGTTTGGATTATGGTCCAGTGAGGTAAATCTGAGCATTTCAGTGCTGCCAAAGGCATGATTTTTGTCAGGTCCAGTAACCCCATTTTCATATTTATGGCCTTCTACCTGGATTTGGTAGTTTCCAAGTTGTTTTAGAGTGCTCACTGCAGCATATTATTGAGACATTAGAGACTCTAGATCTGGAAAAACCACTTCCAATGTGTATAATGATCCAAAGGGACCTCTAGATTCATGCATTAGAAATAATTTCTATCTTTATGGTATTTTTATGAACCTATTTGGGGGAAGCAACCATGGATGAGTGGATGGAGAATGCGTCAGCAAGATTCAAGCTCTTTTCTCGTTTTAGGTGGAACCAAAGGAAGAGGAGCCAAACCTTCCAGTGGCTTGTGAAAGAGAAAAGAGTCCAACCAAAGCTAAAGAAACTGGCCCACAGAAGGTGAAAATAGAAAATGCTGGTTAGTACATTTTCACTCTCACCCAGAAACGTGTCAAAGGCTTTGCTGTACAGTACAATGTGACAGGACAAGAGTTATTCACAACTGTTATCCTTGGTCTTTAGAGAACTTTCAATTTAAGATGCATTCAGTGAGGTGACAGCTTCTCCATTCAAACTGCCAAATTAAATACAAGTATTGTTTGTATAGGGGTTGGGTGAAGGATGATGCCAGAGTACCTATTTTATCTCAATGAATTCCACCCAGAGAGGTCCTTCGTTTTTTTTGTAAATTTGTTTACTTTTCTTTGAGGTCAATATGCATGTTGAGTTCCTCAATAATGCAAAGTGTCAGAATGTAGATAGTGATTTTCCCTTCAATATTCTTCCTCCAAAACTGAATCAGAGGAGAATGGCAGAATTTGCAAAAATATGATTGTCTTTTTAAAAATTGCCTTTCTCTCCCAGTAGAGAAAAGCCATGTCAACAGTGAGAACCATTCTTACCTTCATGGGCAAAGAGGGCTTGTTCAGCAGCAGGCAGATGTCCTCGGCAGTCAGCACCTATCAAACTCCCAAACAACAGAAAACACCAGCGGGAAAATCTTTCTGTGTATTTGTGTGTGTGTGCTTGCACACATATGTGTGCACATGTGTGCATGTTGGCTCCAGCTAATAGCAAGCTAATTTCAAGAAATGTTTGATAAAACAAAAGTCAAGTTCACAAATTAAGTTGAATAGCTATTTCAAGTTTTTGCCACAAAATATTTCACATGTGAGTTCATACACAGGATATTCTGGAACACATGTTTCCATGAAAAAAACCACAAAATTGTTCTGGAAAGAAAGGAAGGAAGGAAAAAGGAAGAAAAGAAGCTTAAGTGATTAATATTTTGTTGGATTTATTTTTAATAGTTATCTTTGATATTGTGTAGAACTAAATCAATACTTAGTAGAGGCAGATGTGTAGGTTGGCATCCCATAAGAGAATGAATGGTTTGGAGCACAGCCAGCTCTTCTCAAAGCTCTGTCCTCATATGAAACCACTAGATGGAGACAGGGATACAGTAGGTGGTGAGAGGAAGAGCAAGGATGGACCTTCTCATCTCCACATCAACCTGGATAGTTGCTATCTTGTGTGTTGCCTTAAAGCCTGTGGACTGATGCAGTTGTTAAGGCGATCAAGTATTGCTTTAAATGTAGGTTATAGGACTACTATAATTCACAAGAGTAGAAAACAAAAGGAGTCCATAATCCTACCTCCCAGACAACTCCTATTGACACTTCTGAAAAAACACATGGTATGGAATTTCAAGTAGTTCAGATAAATATGAAGTAGAATATAGAAATCCTAATCAGAAAGTAAAATAAGCCTTCTGACTGCCCCAGTCAGTTTCATCAGATAAGCATTGTTATGAGTTTAAAATTTGTGCCTGCGCCCCATCTCCTGGCACTGGGAATTGAACTCAGGGCCTTCACACTGAATTATATCTCCAACCCTTTTCTATTTTTTACTTTTAGACAGGGTCTCACTGAAACACTATATTGCCTAAGCTGGACTTCAACCTACTAGCTTCCTGCCCCAGCTTCCCAGAACACTGGAATTACAGGTGTGCACCACCATGCCCCGCTCAGAATTTGTCTCTTGATGTGTCTCATATCTAATGGTGGACCAGACTAGTGATAAAATAATGAACCAACCCAGGGATCAGTTTATAGAATTTAAATTTATCTTTGGTTTAATTTTTCCCAACTGTTGAAATTTTAAATAGTGACCAAATTGTTCTCTCTCCTGAGCAGCTGCTTCTTCATACAAGGGAAGTGAGTAGCAAATAGGTACTCATTGGGTTAGGGTATCTTTGTTTTAGGAAGTCTAAAGCACACGTATTTCTTATTTTTTCATTTCTATTTGGTACAGGATCCTCAGGCCAGGAACAGAGAAAAAATACTAGAATTTATAATCAAAAGACAACAGATAAAACTAAAAACCTAGTGTTAACTGCATATGGCAGAAGGCGTAAAAGAACAGGAATGTGTATTTCATTGAAAAATGAATATGGATCCAAAGGAAGAAGCTTTATACAGTCTGGTAAAAGGCATGGTCCAAACATCAGAGTCATGTCTTTATCTACCAATAAGACTTCCAGAAATCCTTCTTCCTGGCACCTGCCCTCAGAGAAGCAAGTCGTGGAGCAGCTGGCAATTTCACAAGCAGACATTACTACCCCTCTGGAGCTGCTTTCAAATAAAAGTGACATGACAAGGAGAGACGCTGGTGTAGGTGAAGCCAAAAAAGAATTAGCACCACAACTCATACCTGAGGACATGCAGGAGTCTTTGGTTAGTGGTTCACAGCCACATCATGAAGATGGGGATTCTGTGGACAAAAAGACAGAATCTGTAACTCTTTTGACAATAGTGGGAAGACCTTCTGTAACCCCAAAAGACAGTATACTTTCAGTGACCACAGAAGTTCAGGTGCTCAGGGATCCTTCTCCTGTCTGGTCAGAAGAGGAAGAAGCTTCTCCAAGCCTTGGTTTGCAAAATGCCCAGTCTGAAACAGAGAATATCAAAACTGAGTGCAAAGAAGAGACTCTTGGAAATGTTCTCCAGTTCTGCATAGTGAGCGTTTCGGATTTGGTAAATAACACAGCAGAGGAGGAAGGCATTTCTGTGGAGAAGCCTGAAACTTCAAACGTCTCTCCAGATTCAAAGAGTTTGTTAGAGGAAGAGAGTGATTCTGAGAAGCAGCCAGCCAATGGACATTCTTTCCAATCTTTGAAGAGACCTAATGACGAACCAAAAGCCTTCCAAGAATCTGAAAATTTAGTTGTGAATTTGAGCAGCATGGAGCAGCAGCTGGCTCTTGAATATTCTTCCCAGTTCTCGAGAAATCCTGAAACTGAAAAAGACTCTTCAGAGTCAGAGAGCACTGATGACAGGGAGAGTGATTCAAAGGAAGTGGATCCTGCTCACTCTTCCCAGTCCTTGGGGAAGGATAAAGGAATCCTCTCAGAATCAAAAAGTCTTATTGCAGAGCAGCTGGCTCCCAGAGGTCCTTCTGAAGCAATATTGGAGGCTGAGGATAAAGAAATCTCTGCAGAATCAAATAGTTATGTTAAAAATTGCAACAGTGCTGAGGACTGGCACAGCTCAGGGGAAGCTCTAACTCTCATATACCCTAACCAGGACTTAGAAAAACCTGAAGACCAGGAAGAAGTGCCTTCAGTTCCAGAGAATACTTTGAAAGAGCAGATGCCTTCCAAATGCCTTACTCAGTCAATCATGAAGCCTATTGTTCAGCAACACATCTCCTACAGTTCAACGAGTGTTTGTGCAGGACAGCATGGCTCTGTGGAGCCAGTGACTCCCAGTCACCTTTTCCAGCCATGGGTGAATTCTAAATTTGTTCATTTAGTCTCTTCAAATCAAGAGAGCACTGTGGAATGGGGCAGTTTTATGGAACCACTGCCTCACAGAATGACTTCAACCTACCTGATGAATCCTAAAATTGAGCAAAAATCCTCCTCAGGTCCAGTAATTGCATCTATGGAAGAAGTTTCTATGCCTCACAGATATTCTCAGCCCCTGACAAGAGTAATAGTTGAGCAAGAAGCCTCTGCATATCCAGAGAGTACTCCTATTGAGCGGCGAATTTATGTGGCCCTAAGGCATCCCTCACTGCCTTTCCAGCAATGGGTGAACCCTCAAGGAGAACATGTTTTCTCATCCCTAGAGAGCCCAGCTATGGAAGAAGGGGGCATTTTTCTGGAGGCACTGCCTCGTGGACATTTTCCTCAGCCCTTGATGAATCGTACAGTCCAACAAAGCATGTCATTTGGTTCAGAGAGTGTTGCTGCTGAAGTCATTTCTGTGGAGCCACGATACAGCAAATATTTTCTCCCAAATCCGCAAATCCAACCAATCTACTCAGAAAGCACTGCTGTTGAACAGGGCATTTTTGTGGAACAGCTGCCTCTAATGAAACCTAAATTCCAGCCACCAATGAGCCTCAACTCAGGGGGCACTTCTGCACAATGGTGCAGTGCTGTGGAGCCAGTGCCTGCTAAACACACCTGCAAGATTTGGCTGTGCCCTGATTGTAAGCAACAAGCTCCTATATGTCTGAACCCTGAGTCTGAGTGGGACATTTCTAAGGAGTTTGTGCCTCACAGAAACCCTGTGCAGCCATGGCTGAAACCTACATTTGAGCAAGTCTCCTCAGGTCCAGAGAATGCCACTGTTGAGTGGAGCATTTCTATGGATCCACAGCCTCCCAGAGTGCCTTCTCAGCCCCTGAGAAGGTCAGTATTCAAGCAACCAGTCTTTACAGGATCAGTGAGCACTTCTAGACAGTGGGGCAGTTCTCTGGAGCAACTGCCTGCTAGACAGCCTTTCCAGCCATGGGTGAACTCTACATTTCAGCAACAAGTCTCTGTAGGTCTGGGAAGCACTACAACTGAGGCAAACATTCCTATGGACTTGGAGCCTTCTATATACTATTCTCAGCCTGTGATCAGCCCAATAATCAAGGAAGAAATCTCAGATTCAATGAGTGCATCTGAAGAATGGAGTTCTTCTATGGGGGCATTCTCATCCAGACATCCATTCCAGGTATGGGTGAACCCCAAAGTGGAGCAACAAGTCTCTGCAGGTCCAGAAAGTGTTGCCCTCGAAAGGGGCATTCATAAGGAGCTTCCCAGACATCCTTCCCAGACCACTATGAGACGAAAAATCCAGAAAATGTCCTCAAGTTTTGAGAGTGCTACTGTTGAGGGAGGCACCTCTGAGACATCACTGCCTCCCAAACATTCCAGCTATTTTTCAGTGAGGTCTAAAGTTCAAGAAATACCCTCAACCTTAGGGAATGCTCCTGCTGAAGAAAGCATTGCTAAGAAATTTCTCCTTCCCAACAGTCCTCCCTCATTTGTGAAGTTCATGGCACGGCATGTCTTTTCAGAGAACCCAGATGCTGAGAGGGAAGTTTATCTGGATCCTTCATCTCCAAATTTTCCTTCCAAATCTTTGTCGGGCCCTGAAATTAAGCACCAAGTTTTCTCAGATTGGGAGAACGCTGACATTGAGGAAAACACTTCACTGAAGCCTGCTTTAAAGTCCTTGGTGAGGCCTGCAGACCCACAAGGAGGTCTGTCATTTTCAGAGAGGGCTCCTAGGAAATGGAGCCATTCTAAACGGCAGCTACCTCCCAGGAAAGCCTGGAGGAAGTTTAAGTACCAACAAGAAGTCTCAGTTTCTGACAGCTCTGCTGAAGAGTGGAGGAGTTCTGAAAGGCAGCGGCCTTCCAGACACCTTCCCAAAACCTTGAATGGGTCTGAATTCCTGCCACCAACAAGTTCGATGAATGTCCACGTAGGGTGGAGCACTACTGAGGAGCACAAAACTCATCGTTCACAAGGTTTTGGAAATGCTGAATATCAGCAACAGGTTTATTCAAGTCCCATAAGTGCTGCTGCTGAGGGAACCATTTTTGAGAACAAGTCCAGAGCCTGGCCCCTACCAAAACGCCCAGTTACTCCAAAGAAAAACAGGAAATACTACAAAGGCTCTGAAGACTCCACCAAGAGCTTCCCAACCTCAGCAATTAAGCCGGGAAAGATTATTACTGCTCCTACTTGGAATGTACCCATTTCTGCAGATACTTACTATAAGGAGGAAATATTTCAGAGTAGTGATAGAAACAGTGATGGTCATTCAAACTTACCTGCCCAAGAAGATCATATTGAAAATCTTTCTGGAGTCCACCTGAAAAGAATGTCTTCTCTACGCAGGCATAAGAATGAGAAACCAGATAACTTCACCCAGCTTCTTTCAGTACCCTTGGGCCCAATTTCATGCAGTAGAGGCAGAGAACAGCAAATGAGAAGAGGTGCATCCCAGAGGTTCCTAAACACTGCAGACAGCATCACCATGCCATCTACTTTTGTGGAGAAGCATCAGAGCAGAGCTAAATATGAAGGCACGCCCAAGAAGCATCCAAACTACAGGACCCTAGGTGAGAGTTTAGTTTTCCAGGGCAAATAGGTTCTAAGTAGAGGACAGAACTGGAGAGCAGAACCTTGAATGGGTCTCAGAGTATATTCTAGCCTTTTTGACCATGTTGTTGCTTTGCTTGGGCTGGCCTGGGGCTTTGGAGGCAGAGTAGTGCCCCATTCTCAATTCATAGATTTGGAGGTAATCTCAAATCTTCTTTTTGCCAAGGAGGTGCTGTGATGGCCATCCCTCCACATTCCATAATGGAAAGGTGTCCATCTTCCCATTTTCTCTGCCCCACCCTCTGTACTTCATACTTTCCAGTGGAATAGTAAGCTTTCTCAAATTGCTTTTATATATATTATGCCCCTCCTAACTATCAGGTGGATTTTTAAAGGCCAATTCATTAAAAGCACTATGTTCAGACTCTTGGCCTGAAATCTTAATGTACTGTAAATGTATCTGCAGTTTCTTTACTCATGTGAATGTCTAAGAATTCAGAGCTAGGCGACATTTTGAGCATGATTCTCTCCCCAAAGCTTTGTACCTTCACTCTTACCCACATAATTTTGTCCATACTCTAGCCACACCTGTGTAACCACACACTTGCACTAAGGACTATGTAGTAACAGATTCTGTAATATTTGCTTTGGAGTTAGAAGCATGACTTTAATAACCTAAGCCTCTGACCACTTAGGAACTGTTCCAACCCCCCAGAAAGTGTTGTCCTGCCCTGATTTGAAGTTGGGGAGACAAAGAAAGGTCAGGGTCCAGTAAGGTGTCATTGTGCTCACTTTTAAGCCCAGGTTTTTTGTTTGTTTTGGGGGTGTTGTTGTTGTCTTGGGACAGGGTCTTGCTGTGTAGTTCAGGCTGGCCTGGAACTCACTATGTAGTGCAGGTTGACCTTGAACTCACAGTGAACCGTCTGCCTCAACCTCCCAAGTGCTGGGATGACAGGTGTATGCCACCATGCTGGCTAAGCACAGCTTAACTATCCAAGGGGCTCCTGCCTTGCCAAGTTGTAGAGAGGGCACAAAAGAAAGGGATCCTTTTTTACTTGATATCTGTTTAATTTCATCTGACAATTAACAAGGATACTATTTGGGACATCATTGTGAGTAACTCCCCACCAGATAAACCCCTGCCTGCTTTGCTTTCATTCTAATTCTTTTTATTCCTTTCTTAGGAAAATCTGGTCGGCAATCGGATTGTTACGTCCCAGATCCAGCTTGGTTTACTGTGACAAGACAAAAACATAACGGCTCCCAGGTCAACATTCCTGCAAAAGAGACCAAAACCAGTAACAGAGCTGGAGCCAAAATTGATACCAAGGGACCTAGATATGGGATAAGACCTGAGGCAGCCCAGAAAACACCCCAAAAGGTTCCAGGGCCACTGATTAAGCTTCCATTGTGAATTTGCCAAGTGTACAGCAATCCCCACATCATTTGGGAGTATTAATCAAGTCAGGGAGACTTTTCAGGGGGAAAGATTTGGTTTTGTACTTATACAAAATGCTTTATGCATTTAAAGAGTGTATTAAAAATAATTATTATGGGGATAGAGTCTATTAATCAAATCCTGTCCTAAATATTCTAGAGTAGGATTCCATGAACTTGGTTGATAAATAAGGTTTAAGAAGAAAAAAGCAATTTAAAAATAACAAAAGTAACCACTGGGCTAAGAGTTGAGTGTCTAACAGATGTTTTATTTCTATAAGTATATACATATATTTTATAAATGTGCTAGTATCCCTACATTATAAATATAGTAGTACCCCTTAACCACAAGAGATGCATAACAAGACCCTTGGGGAATGCCTAAAACTACAGATAGTACTGACCCTTATAATTTAATTCCTTTTCCATCTTAACTAAGCACTTATTATGAGGCTATAACTTCAAGTTTGAAGTATAAAAACAAAATTAGCACAAATTTCTTTTTCCTCCATCACAATTTCACAGATAAACAATTTATCTGATCTTTGTAACCTCAGCATATGATTTTCTTCTTTCTGTACCTTTCTTCCTTCTTGCCTATTCACTTAAAGGAAGCACTTTATGGCTTCTTTTGGTATATCTGAATTGCCAGCATCATTGTCTTAACTCTGTGGCCATTATTAAGTAAAATAAGGATTACTTGAATGGGAACATTATGATTCCACTACAGTCAATCTGATATATAACTGACACAACTCTTCACTGAATAACAAGTAGGCAGTATATGCCAGTATATGCTGGGCCAAGAAATGATTCTTGTGCCACTAGGAGTCATATGGCATGAGATTTTATTATACTACTGAAAATAGGATGCAATTTAAAACTTAAACTTTTCATTTATTTCTGAAATCCTCTACTTAGTATTTTTGGACCATGGTTGAATGTATGTAAGTATAACTATGGAAAGTGAGACTACACAGATAAAGAAGAATTATTGCATTGCTTCTTCAATGAACATTTTATTTCTGGTTAGCTTCCCATACCAGTACACAACATTTTATATGTTCGATGTTTGGATTTCTATGTATAGATTTGGTTTGGTGTGGCACCTACCTCTATGTTAAAAATGTGATGAAATAGGCTAATGGCACCAGGGATGATGGGATGATGCCTTGTTCGCTTATAAAAACTGACACAAAAGCTTACTAAATTTACATATCAGGAATACATGGAAGATCCTCAACTTTTAAGTGGTTACTAAATTTGTTGAGGAATCATGTGAAAAATCTATTTAAACTTTTGCTTTAATGATCTTTTCCCAGTGATCCAGGAGGCTGAGGTAAGAGACCCACAAGTTCTAGTCAGCCTGGGCAATTTAGCAAGATGCTGCGTCAAAAGTAAATAAAAAAGCAAGGGTTGGGGATGTAGCTCATTGCAAAGATCCTGGGTTTAATCCCCAATTTAAAAAATGTTTTTCATAATTAGCATTTATGTGGGAAAAGAACCATACAACTGTAAAGTCCACCTTGGCTAAAGTTTTTTTTAGGGGCAAACACCTTTTTTCCACTGCATGTAAAGTCATTAATTCAGACCACTTGTGGAGGGGTTAATTTGCATATCCTAAACTGTAAAATTTTGAAAAGAACTACGATTACATAACTTTCCAGTGAAAGAAGTGCTTCTAGTCATACATAAGTTTTGCAAACTAGAAATGCTATGCATTCACTTCAGTGAATTGAATAGATTTGTTTGTAATCATCAATTCTATTAGATAGTTGTTAAGTGCTGGTAAAGTGCTATAGAAACAAATGTTCTTAGATAACTTCATATTAGTCTGTTTATATTACTTGTTTAATTAGACAGCTTTTGGTTTGAGGTCTGAAAGGTGATAAGCTTAAGCCAACTTAGTTTTTGTGAACATAAAGTCAAAACCATGGGGCTTAGTGCTATTTCTTTTCTTCTGTACTCATCATATCCATATCCATATCTACACCATATATCACTTTTCTCTTGATTAGTCTTGAACTAATAGTACCTGGGACAGGGCTTGTATCATATGATGTTCTGAATAAATAATTTGCTGTTTTTTATGTCCAGACTTCCAAGCTTTCTGTTTTCATTTTTGTATTAAAGGGAACTGATTCTGCAAATGAAAACCAACCAAAAAAGATTCTCATGTCCAGTATCCACAGACAGGAGAAGGAACAGATAAAGTCCTCTGTGTCTACCAAATCAGGTAAAAGAACATATCCTGACTCCCCCAAAATGTAATTCAGAGGAATGTTGTGAAACATTTGCAATTTCAAGTTCAGTTAATACATGTCTATTTCTCATTATTATATCATGACTTCCATGAGATGATAACAGATGTTGCCTTGCTTTAGGAAAAACCAATTATCATAACTAATGTATACCCTCATGTAAGTTTCAGAGGGTCTTCCATATTTCCTCTCACCAAAGAGGCTGTTGAGGCACAAAACCGTGATCATTCACTAACCCATTCTTGTGATTGATTCAGTATGCAAGAGGAATGTCTCATGTCACTTTCCAGCTCATAGTAAAGTAGTATTTTTTCACCTGTTTTGCTTCCAGTGACACTGTTGAAAATAAGCCACAGGGTCTTTTCAGTAGTTCAGGCAAGGCTTAAACTTGCTGAGTAACTTAGGCTGGCCTTGAACTAATGACCATCATCATACCTCAACCTCCCAAGTTCTGAGATTAAAGACATGCATGTACTGTCACACCTGGTTCAGTTCTCTGCATTCTGAACAGGAATGTGACAGATAGGGAAATGTTGACAGTTGAAAAAAAAACCACTGTAATGGGATATAAAAGAATGTGATGTTATCAGTAAAAGTTGTGTTCCAGAGGGTTTTTTTTTCAGCAGGAGGAGAGGATTGATTTATATTAAACTATCTTTGTCCTTAATCTTAATCCCTTTCATGAAGAAATCAGACTAGGAATTCAGGAATCCATTGTTTGGCCATGAAATAGCAATAATTGACCTGCTCAGTGCCTCATGGGTGCTACATTCCTGTCAAGTGGTTCTCAAATCTGAGCATTAGAATCACATGGTAAAGCATTTTTTTTTAAAAATGAAAAGTCATCCTGGTCCCATCCCTTGTCATTCTAATTCATTTGGTTCAGGAAGTTACATGAGCATCAGGACTGAGAACTATTGGTTGTTGAGTCTAAGCTACTGAGTCAGTTAGACACAGAGCAAGATGAAAGAGGGAAGGAGGGAAGGAAAGGAATTGAGAAATAAGGGAAGTAGTTTGCATAGCCAGGCTGGTTGCTACATTGTTTAACGTGGAATTTTATTAGGTAGATCTGCTGACTCATCAGCTATTTCATTTCATACAGTGTCAAAGACTGGCAAAACAAATGATAACATTACCTGATTTGAAATTTTAAAAACTAAACAGACACAATGTTTTCCCTTCCAGTCTCAGTGCAAAACTTTAGGACAATCTAATAATAACGACCAAAGCCTGGCAGTTACAGCTTTAAGAATTACCTCTCAGCCTTTCCCATGTCCGGCCCCCAGGGGTCACAGCCATGTTGATTTTACCCCTTTGATTTGCTGCTCATGGCACTGCCTGTGAACTGTCTTTTAGAAGCGCAGCATCCATGGAGCAGGAATTGGAGAGTAGTAAGAGAAGGGATTCAGAGGAAACTTGAAAGGGTAAAACATTTTATTTCACCCTATAAACATAGCCATATATTTCTGGAACTTCTTACTGTTTGTGTGCTATTTGCTGTGGTTCCAGTTGTATTTGCAGAACAGAAGATTCTTCGCACATCTGCCATGGAAAAAGAAATGAAAAGATCTTTAAGCCTTCCATCTGGGCTCCAATACCTTGATGAGCTGGTTAAGTCGAATGAACCTGCTGAGCCTGTCTGGTTCTCCATTGCCAAGAAGAAAGCCGAAGCATGGAGCCACATAGCAGGGGTTATGCACTAAATAGCTCCTAGGTATAGTAGTATCAGCATTTTAAATGATAATTGCCAATAGCTATAGTAATTCTATGCAATGATTATATTAAGCAAAAGAGTTTTATAGATAAGAGTTAAAACTTTTAATTATTTGAGTGAAATAAATCCTATTAATGCTTAACTTTCAATATAGTCACTGCCAGCATCCAGAGAGCTAGCATTTATAAAAACTGTGGAAATATTTGCACTGCTGTAGAACTTTGAATTTTTTTAACTTTAGACAATGTACCTTAGAAGAAGGAAAGGAAAAACATTTTGTTGGAGCAACTAAAAGTTTGTGTTTCCCTCAACCACATAAAGTAATTCTAAGGGAAATGTTTAGATGATTTGGCCCAGGCATTGGATGTTAAGTTTTATGAGCCTCTATAAATGCTTAAATATTTTGTTCCTGCTCCAAACTTTGCAAAGGCTTCTAGAAGATGTGGTGGAAGTGAAAGTTCTGGGTTTTAAAGGAAATTTTGCACAGCCAGGCCCCTAATCACTCACTGGAGCAGTTCTTGTATCCTGGGCTCCCCTAATGATAGCAGTTGCTAGTAACACTCAGAGCACTTATACCAAGCTCCCTCTTTGTGTGTGGCAGGCCTGGCAGCAGTGAGTGACCCCCTAGCAGGCAGAACATTTTTTGAAGATTATTGTGCTCCTCTGGGTGATTAGTCTATCAGTACCCTTTGTCCCAACACCACTTGGACCCTCTCCAGTTTCTCAGAAAGGTAAACGTGCCTCCAAACATACATATCCTGCTGTTTAAGCACCCAAGTTCCTGTCAAAAGTCAACTTTGGCAGATAGCGAAAGCTCTACTTTCCATGAGGCAGATGACAAGCAGATCACCCTGAGTTTGGAGGCACAGGAAGGTCCCTTCTCCTCTGGTTCTGGCCTCGATGCGGGCAACTTTGTGTAGATCAACCTCCCATCCCTTCTCCTCAGAGTCTGTGCTTCAGAAAGTTTTCACCCAAAGCGATCCCCCTCCCCACCATGCTAAATCCACAGAGATGTGAACTTTCTGCTGCCCGGAAGCTGTAAGTGATGAGACCAGCCTCTCTTCACCTGCACGCCCAGAGCACTCTCCTCAAAAGTTACCAGGCCAGAGAGCCCCCTCCTGACCAATGACCTCCCCCCATCCACCAGGAAGAGGGAAGCCCAAAATGTCAGAGAGGGGAGGAAAGGTATGGAAGAGAAGGCTGGCTCTATAAGGGGAGGGCGATAACCCAGCACAGTTTGATTCTTCCTGCCGCGTCCTGCAGTCTTTTTCTTGGTGGCACAGCTCCAGTAAAAACTCCCAGAGTGAGGACGAAAGAGGAGGGTCTCTTTTACCTCCAGAATCTGCTCCTCAACTGGTTTGCTTTCCAAGGTGCGCCCCCCCTAGTGTCCCACTCAGGCTCTTTGGAAGTTAAATAAACCTTCCTTTCCATGCGCTTCCCTTTATCCCACCCCAAGTCCACCAAGCACCTAGGGAGTGCTCCCTTTGGACGCATGGGCAGCAAACCCAGCTCATGTCCCTAGACACAGAGGTGATTTCTTAGGAAAGCTGTCACCCTGTCGGCCTGTCATTTTGGGGCTACTTTGTTTAAACAAATGTTCGAGCCTGCCCTTGTGATTGTGTCTGTACATTTTGAGTAGGGATACTACACAGTGCAAAAAAAAAGTATAGGGAGATACTGAGATCTCAGAGTTAACTTAAATACTTGCTGATGCTGGTATGATGTGACACTGTACAACCAAATGTGAGATTCTGTATTTTCTCTATAAAACATCTATTTTCCTGATATTGTATCTTTATATTTTGATAATGCTAGGTTTTTGAATGACAGGATTTTATTCCCTTTATATTTCTATAGTGAATAGTTCATTTACTCTTTACTCAGATATTGTGAAACTTTCTCAGGAGTGGACTTTTTTAGATTATTATCACTCTGAGAATTCCATTAATGATTTATTTTCCATTGTTAAAGTTATGTTTTTAAATGATCAGTTTTTTAATGTCTAGGGGCACATTCTGGTAAATTTTCAGCTTCTTTTAACTTTCTCATTTTTTTTTGATATAGGCAATTGATATATGCAAAGCAAATAAATTCAATAAAATTTGTTCTAGAGTCTGCCATGGTCTGTCTGTGGCATGAGGGGAGGGAGACATCCAACAGAATAGTAACGCCTCAGACCTGAGGGTGGCCAGGGGAGCAAAAGTCCTTCGGAGGCTGTACAGCACAGGGAGGGCCTGCGTGCATGTGGGCCCGGTAGGCGATGGCGTCTAGGTGCACACTACTGTGGGGGGAAGTGCTGCTGATGAGGTTTTGCCTCTGAACGCCTGAGAGGTGAGGGGGTGCAGGTGGGTGAGAAGACGGGACTTGACGGTTGGCAGTTGCAACCCAGCCTGGCTCCAGAACTAAGTTGAAGTCTGACTGGATTCCTGGAACGAGCCATTTTCAAAAGCAAGGGACCTCTGTGCCCAGTGTGGCATGTAGTGAGGAAGGGAAAAGGGCTCCAGACCAGATATTTAGCCTGGCCAGCCAGGTATTTACCCAGGTACAGCACAGGAGTTCAGTTGGGGATTCATATGTAAATCAGTTAATACAACAAGCTTTATCTAATGACTTATCTCTTATGAAAATGTACCTTCACAATGACCTAAAAGGGCCTTAAGAGGTGTTGGAATTCCAGAATTCTAGGTCTCTAACTTCTGCCCAAATAGCGGGGGAAGAGCTACTCTCCTTATCTACCCCGCTTTGGTGCTATTTTACAACTACACAAAAATATAAAGCAACGAACCATGTACCCACCATTCAGCTTAATAAACGTTACAACACAAATAAGAGTTGAAACGCACTAGAACCTTCCCCAGTAGAATTCTCCTTTCCCACCCTTTGTTTATCTTTCCAACATTCATCCTTCTGTATGCTACACTTGTATAAAACTCTCACACACATGCCTTTTAGTCTCTATGTGTATTCACAATCTATAGTGACTTTTTGGATTTTACCTAGATTTCATATATATGGTACATTTATATCTTTCTCCACTAGGTTGTTTTTTTGCCAACATGCTTTATCTAATGACTTATCTCCTTCCATGACAAATGTGCTTTCATGATGGCTTTAAAGGCCAACCTAGGTTTTAGAATTTTAGACTCCTTAAAGTCTTAATCACAATGATATGGTTCTCCT